>CM062818.1:149277890-149469263 GCA_031772625.1 Pinus tabuliformis | reverse complement strand
GTATATCCAAGACCTATCTTTATCAGAGGAAAACATTGCACTTTGATAATTTCATTTAAGGTTTCAGATCCTTTAACAAATCTAAGATTGAGAGATTTTGTTTTCTCAAGATCCTTTCTTAGACCACAAATTTCACATTCTAGTTTTTCATTGTGTTTTTCTCTTTCAACAAGTTGGTATGTCAAGGTATCTATAATCATATTATTTTCTTCTAAATAGATCTTGAGTTTAGAGCTTTCTTCATGAAGGTAATATTCTTATAAAGCATCCAAAAAATTATCATTTTCATAAGCCATTAGAAGTCTATAGTCATTACTATTTTCATCTTCATCAATATTTGGTAAACCATCACTAGCTTCATGAGTATAGTAACTCTTTTTACTTACAATTTGTTTTCTATTCCATTTTGTAGATTCCTTCCCTTTATCATATTTATCTTTATGAGGACGTTTGGTAGCATAATGACTGACTCTACCAGAAGCAAAAATTTGAAAGGTAGTTTACTTCTAAATCTTCCGGAACCTAGTTGAAGCTTCTTGACAAAGTTTACTTCATCTTCTTCTTTTGAAATATGTCCTGATTCATTGAGCTCTTCCTCTCCTTTTTTTGAAGCTTTAAATGTGGCTTCTCTCATATTTGATGGGCCTACTTTTCTCATCTCAAAGGAAGTTAAGATTCCATGAAGCTGTGTCATAGTGATAGTCTATAGATCCTGTTTTTCTTCTATGGCAGATACTTTTGATTCAAATTTAGCAAAAAAGGATCTTAAAAATTTCTCAACTAAGGTAACTTCCTTTATCTCTTCACGCAGATTCTTCATGCAATTAACAACCTCATCTATACGTAAGAAGTAACTAGCTATACTTTCATCATTGTGCATCTTAATAGTTTCATATTGAATTCTGAGAATTTGTAGTTTAGCACGTTTTACCTGGGAGTCTCCTTCGTAGCTTAGAACGATTTTGTCCATATTTCTTTGGTTGATTTGAGCTGCATAACTTTGACAAACTCTGATTGTGACACACTTCCCAATAATGTATTGATAGCCTTGGCATTGGTTTCATATTGCTTTTTACCTGCTATATCTATAGGAATTGCTAATGGAAATGTATATCCTCCTTCCACGATTTCCCAGACATTTGTTCCAAGTGATTATACATAAGTTGTGGTTCTTATCTTCCAATAAAAAAAGTTGCTGCCATCAAAGATTGGCGGTCTGATGGATCCCATGCTTTCTTGATTACTCATGATGATGGATCTCCCTTCAAGCAATCAAGCTTCTTCTGAAGGACCTGCTCCAATACCAATTGTTGGAAATAATGTTGAGAGGGGGGGTGAATCAGTATTATCAGATCAATAATTTAATTTTCCAAACAGATTTGTATATGCTACTTCAGCTAAGTAAACTAGCGTGTATACGATACTGTACTTAAGGCAACCAACTTATATGCAAAGAAATTTTGATTTACCCAATTTATCATGCATTAAAATTTAACCAGTATATCAAAGATTTATTAGACAATGCAGTAAAAGCAGAATAAAGAATCACACATAAGAAACCCACATGAACACCAAGATATAAGGTGGAAACCCAATGTGGGTGAAAACCACCCACTACTAACATCTTTGTCATCTTTTAATAATAAGAAAATTTGTTTACAATTTTGTACTGGTGCATACTTATACCAGTACACAGGCTTCTACCTGTAGAAGGTTACAACCTTCTCTCATTCTCCATCTTCTCTTGGAAGGGAGCTACAACCCCATAACTCTTGTACTAGCCGATATGTTTACTAGTACGTAGGCTGCGACCTATAGAAGGCTACGACCTTCTTTCTTCCTCCAAGGACCACGCTTCATAAATTTTCATACTGGATCCATCAACAACATCATTACTATAATTCAATCATCAAATACATCTAGATCAACCAATCACTTTCTGAACCAACCACAACTGAATCAATTAATCATTTTGACAACCCAACAATCTGATCATTCAGAATACTGTCACTAGAATACAGTAACCAAAACCCAAACCAGAACCTAGAACTCTGCAATAGTAAACAGAAACAACTCAAACATATTTTATAAGGTATACGCTACTTCCATGTGTCGAACCTACATGTATACGTGCTTTTATCAAAGCCAACCAGAGTATACATCTGCAAATATTAATTCATAATTTTGCAACTATTCCAAACGTCAGTTATACCCAAATCATAATATTTATAGAACAACACATGCGTCAGTATGCAGATCTAGAATAAACGTGTTCAAACCATATAAAGATAATTCATTTCAAGCCTTAAGATCTCGATCCATCATTAGATATTATCCTCCATCAACCGCTAAGGTTCATCCCTCGTTCAGATCAAGCACAACACCATAGGCCAATAACCTGCATACTAGATCTCACACTTCATCAGATATTCGATACTTGCACACCTTGGCCCAATGATCTTCTCCTCCTTTTATAGTTTTAGGTATTTCTCAATACCATAGACCAAAACCACTTAGGACCAATACCTTAGACCAAATACCTAGGGTCAATACCTCGGACCAGATACCTTGGACCAATACCATGGATCAAAATACCATGGACCAAATACTTCGGACCAAAAACTTAGTTTTCCAAGGTATACACCCTTTTCTTTCTGCGAAAGTGCGTGTGTACGTATACGATACTTGTGGTGAGTGAACTTGCGTGTATTTGCACCTTGGTCAAGTTGAACCTGCATATACCTCTCTTTATTCATTATGTGTAGACTGATCTATAATTCTTTTGTTGTTAACCTGTTGTACTGTGATATTTCATCTAAGTGAGTTGCCATCAAGGACAATACCTGTATCATAATTCCAACAATATACTTCTGTGTCTTATAGCGAAGCTGAATGACGATTCTTCAAAGGTCTGTGAGGTAATTACCAGAAATCGCTAAAAACCTGGATTAAAATGCTTTTCTGTGAAAAGAGGATTTTGCCTTTACCTTAATTTTTAAGAGGGGTCTGACTGGATCTATGCAAAGTGGAAGGAGATTCAGAGTAGATTTAGAAACATTCATTGGAAGTGAATATATTCCCTTATTGGGGGAGTATGAAAGTGAATAACACTGAAGTAGCCCTAGTATGCCCAAAGGTATGGCGTAGACAGTAGTTTAGGGTACTTTCAGAATTCCACATCCATAAACTCCACCTCCACCTTCACCTGCACCTCATACACCTACATCTACACCTCCACCTCCTCCTCCAATCCCACCTCCGCTATTCAGTATGGGAAATATAGTGTATATCCCTATATTTAGGGGACAGGGATCAGAGGATACCAAATAATTTTGGTTCATTGCAAAGGCTATGTGGAAAGTGCAACAAATGAGAGACAAAAACATGAAGAAAGCACAACTATTTACAATGTTGTAGGATAGATCACTTACCTGGTACATCAGAGACAACACAACTCATCTGGCTGCATCATTGACTAACACAAAGGATGCACTGAATGGGGAATTTATGAAGCTAAAGTTGAAAGATCAATGTGTGACTAATATTAAGGAGATCAAGCAGAGGGTTAATGAATATGTGTGGCATATAGATCAATGACTGAAGTGCTTAATGACTCAAGCTAACCTTTCAATTTCATATGAACGACATAAGGACTGGTACATAGATTCACTATTACCTCACTTTAGATATCTGTTATCTCTGCAGAACATTGGGTCTCAGGCCAAAGCATTGGAAATCATAATGAAGCTAGAAGCCTCATTGATTTTTGATACGAACGTAGGAGTTTAGAAGATCGAGGCGCAACTAGCAAGCCTGCATATGGAGTTGTAGGATCTGAAGAAGGGAAAGGAGTTTAAGTTAGAGACACATTTTGAAGCTTGGTGCACAAAATGCAAGGCTAAAGGTCACCATAAGGATCAGTACCCTATATTCCAAGATTATATAGTTGCGGGAGGTCCCGTTAAAATAAGAATATTCCATAGGATCAAACACTGGTGCAAGTACCTAGTGTAGCATCTTCCAGGAATCAAGACAACATTTGAAAAATAATTGTTCCCTACTACAGAAGTTTATACCGTCTCCAAAGAAAATCTTCTGTAACTTTTGTAAATCGGTTGGTCATGATGAGAGGAATTGTTGAAGCTATGAACTAATGATGGAAAGAACTCCGTTGTATAGAATCTAGGTTGAAAACCGCATGTAGAATGACCAAGGCTCACCTACTGCTTGCGGAGGATTCCAAGGACGAGGAAGAGGACAAGGAGGAGAAGCTCGAAGAGGTCAGGGTAAGGTTAATTGTTATAATTGTGGAGAACCATGACACTTTGTGCATGACTCTTAGAATCCAATGCACCCTTTGTGTCAGTACTGTCATCAATTTGATAAGGTTATAGAAGATTTACTGATCTTAATAGCGAAGATGCAGGAGAAGAAGAACCACAAGTGGACATAGAATATTCAGGTGATGAGATCTGAGATGGATGAAGATGATCCCAGTATCAGCATAGTCATGTGAAGTGGTGTAGCCACTGGTGAATACAAGGTCAAAGGTCGACAGTTAGAATCAGATTCATGGTTCCAAAAATCGGGTGAGAAGAATGATGGGTTTTATTTACCTAGAGAAAAAGAGATATTCATGGAGGAAAGAAAGTGTTTTATGGGTCCAAGTGCTCCTATGTCTTAGAACCAGATGCTAATAGTCTCATGGAAGGAGAAATCAGAAGATACTACTACAACACAAGATTTAGATCCCACAGTGTTAAAATCGATTCTCCAAAGTTGCATGAAGTTATTATGGGACCAGAATGTGGTAGAAGGGCTACAAGAGCCAATAGATAACTATGTCAGCAAGGATAAGCCGTTATCAGAACAACACACAATCAATAAGGTGAACCAAAGCAAGAAGAGAAATGGTAGGGAGATGCGATTGGCTACATAGATTGGTGATTTCTAAATGGATCAGGTAATCCTAGGCTTGGTTTCTGATGCTAACATACTACTGAAACAAACTTGGGAATGTATGGGTAAACTAAATTTTAGTGGTCTCAAATTTAGCTGAACATGTCAAAGAAGAAAAATATAATTCCAATGTAGTGCCTAGATGGAGTAACTGTAGATATTGAAGGTGCAATAGAAGTGGCTGATTTCAAAGTTATTGAGATTGTCGATGATAGTAATCCATACCCAGCCTTACCAAGGTTTATTGGGACTTTGGCATGACTGCAATGATTATCTTAAAGAAGCGAAGCATGGTATTTGAAAAGAATGAACATCGAGTACTTGTCATGTTGGATCCAGCTGAAGCTGTGCGATACAGAGAACTGAATTGTGACGATTACGAAGATGATGACATTGAGCACATCTATAAGTTAACTATGTGAAATGATGATTGGATCAATCCCATTGCTAATGGAAGGAGTAGATGGGAAAAGGATAGTTCATGCCAATCATATTGAGACGAAGAGTTAGAAAACTAGCAAAATCGGTTGCATGAGGTCTCTATGTTGCGATGTAATCAACTTACAAAATCGCTATGATGTGTATCTACTAAGGTATGTAAGTTACCCTATTATGATGGCTTGGGTGATGTAAATATATTTCTTAACCATTTTCAAAGGGATGTACCAGAGGAACATCAGTTCCAGGCTTTAGATCTAGAATTGAGAGCTACACTTGCAAGATTGTGGGGTGCACACCGATATAATTTTGTTGACTGGAAGGACTATTGTAAATTGCTGAGATTAAGATTTGGCTATGTGAACACCTGAATCACTAAAAAATACACCGGGAAGAATGATCTGCGTGAACATTTGGTGCAAAGGACTAAGCCATGGGGTGAGATACCTCAAGCTGAGTGGGTGCATATCTTTATTCATACCTTGGATGTTATCCTAAAGAACTGCTATTTAGAGACGAAGTTGCGACACAAGATTTCTAATTGGGATGAGATGAAAGAATGCTTCTTTTCGACATTAAGTTTTGAAGATGGGTTCGAATGCATTGATGAAGCACTTTAGGAAATTAATGCAGAAACATTCCGAACACCCATCGAATCTATCACGTGTGTACAACCGGACTAGAGTACATAGCTACAACATGATTTAGAATGTTGCAATGTCATGACAAAAGAAGGTGATGAGGATCCACAGAATATTAGTATCCCTGAATCACAGGGACAATGCAACAATGGTGGACCTATGCGAAGATCCCTGATCTTTCACAATCGATGCGCATAAAGCAGGTAAACATCATTTCAGAAGTAGAACCAAAATTTGTGAACATTGGAGACTATTGGAATGAAGATACAATGGATAAGGTAGCTCAATTATTACATGAATATCATGACTTATTTCCAACTAAGTTTTATGACTTCAAAGTGATAGTAGGGGATGTTGGGATGATGAAGATCAATTTAAAACCTCACGCGAAGCTAGTTAAGTAATGCCCATATTTTTTGAATCCTAAATGCAAGGAAAAGGTATGAGAGGAACTCCATAAGATGCTCACGGCTAGAATAATTGACCCTATAGAAGAATCTGAATGGGTCAATCCTACGGTAGTCTAAGAGAAGAAAACAAAGGGTGATATCAAGATTTGCATAGATCCACGAAAGTTAAACTATGCATGCATACATGATCCATTCCCTATGCTATTTACAAATGAAGTTCTTGAGAATGTTGGTGGACAAGAAGCTTATTTATTTACAAATGGATTCTCGGGATACCACCAAATTAAGATTGTGCCGAAGGATAGAAGTAAGACTACCTTCACTAAAGAATGGGGGTTGTTCCAATATCCAGTCATTCCTTTTGGACTAAAAAATGCTCGTGCGATTTTCTTAAGGGTGGTTTCTGCAACATTCAAGGAATTCATTCATAAGTTTTTGGAAGTCTACTTCGATGATTGGACAATATTGGGATTTATAACTTGAAGAAATGCATTTTTTATGTACCTTCTGAAATATTGTTAGGAAATGTTGTTTGTAAGCATGGATTTATTGTAAACCCTCCTAAGATCACGATAATTATCAATATGGAGCCCCTTAGGAATGTAAAGCAGCTACACCTGATATTGGGTCATACTGGGAACTATAGGAAGTTTATTAAGGTATATGCATAGATCACTGCACCCATGGAGAAGTTGTTAAAGAAGTATGCTACATTTTTCTAGGATGATGATTGTCAAAAGAGCTTGGATACTCTAAAGGAGAATATAGTTATGACGCCAATCCTAGTATTCCCGGATTGGAAGAAGGAATTTCATGTGCATGTGGATGCGTCTTGTATAGCATTGGGAGCTATCTTAGCTCAACTAGGGGAAGGGGATATCAATCACCCGATTTCCTTTTCTAGTCGGAAACTATCTGAGGTTGAGAAGAACTACTCAACCATAAACCGCGAAGGACTTTCCATGGTCCTCACTAAGGGCGACCTTGATGAAATTGGCGATACGTCAGGTCTGTGATAGAAGATATCTGGGGCCACATTGAAGAACAATACCAATTTGTTTTGACAAAGGTCCAGGAGGGCCTCAAAGAGTTTTAGGGTCAGGCGAGCTAGGTTCAATCAAGCATCGTTCAAACAAGTCAGTCTCAAGCAAGAGAGAAACCAATGACATCAGTTAGTGTGTAGTCAGTACTCACTTTAGAGCTCTGTGTTTTATGCCTACCTGGTTTTTCCTTACACTTAAATGATGATGCAGAAATAAAGAGCACCCAACTACCTAAGAGCATGAGTATTAACCTCGCGACACTCCCCCTTACACATTGCATGACCTACATTAGGGTTTAGAAGATGAAATTAAGGTGCGGGAGCAACAAGCTCTCATGGTGATCACCAGTCAGCAGATGTGTGATGAAAAGAGAAAATCTCTCCAAGATCATGATGAGGTAGTTGAGAGAAGGCCACAACTGGAGCAAGCCATTTCCAAAGTATTCAGCGAACTTCCTGAGCTCCAAATTCAGTCTGAGGCCACTTCTGAAGAAAACATGCAGCAGATGGTAGATGCATTTAGAGAATCAACGGTGGAGGTGGATAAAATTTTCTTTGATCTATAGATGAAAATTACTGAGATTCAATTCAAGCTACAACTCAGCACACCACCAGAGATCCAAGAGGAGTGCAAGGCTTCCATCAGAATAGATAGGGAGAATATTGACATTGTAGTCAAGGATTGTAGCTAGTTGTTCAAAGAGACTCTAGAACTATGGGCCTCGCTACAGGAGGACCCATAGCTGAAAAAGATTGATGTCTCCATCTGGGATAAGAAACTACAATATGACGAGATAAAGGCAATGACACACACCTTAGCCCCTATGCAACGGTTCGCCCGGTTGAAAGAGGGAACATTCCTACAAATACAAACCGAGGAGATATGGAAGAAGATGTAGATTATCACTACATGGATGCAGTCGCGGGAAGAAGAAGCATGTAGCTCTCACACACTATGGAAGGAATGATCAAGCATATGCACTAAACGCAATGAACAATTGAGTTAGTAGTAGAAGGGCCCACTACAGAAAATTTGGTCGAAGAAGTATTCTAATATGATTTCTTCTTCATTGATTTGTAAGATTTCAAATCTCATTATGAAGGTTTGAAGTTTTTCCTACTTGACTTTGTCATCTCCTTCATGACGATGATTGAGCTTCACCCACACTTCCTTAGCAGACTTACACTGCATAAAATTTATGAGTTCAAAATTACTAACACCAAAGAGAATAGAATTCTTGCATTTAACATTATTTCTCTACAATTTCTTACCATCTAGATTAGTAGGAGGGACATCAGGGACATCATAACCTAGTAGTACAAAGCTCCAAACATCTACTCCTAGAGACTTAGGATATCATTCCATCTTAACTCTCTAGAAGGCATAGTTTGTCCCATCAAAGACTGCTATTTTTCTTGATTAAGCATCATGACTCTCTTTCCTAGACATAAATCCCTATGGACCTACCTTCCAGTGCTTAGATTGTTCCTGAAGGAACTTGGCTTTTATACCAATTGTTAAAATAAGGAAATACTAAGAGGGGGTTTGAATTAGTAATAATGGGGTTATTAACTTTTTTTTTGAATAAGTCTTTAATTATTTCCTCTACTATCAGTAACTTGTGAGAGAATTCATACACAATACACATGAACATCACATGAGAAAAATAAACATATTAACATAGGTATTTTTTACATGGAAAGCCAAACGGAGAAAGCCACGAATTTGTTTGATGTTATGATGTAAATTATGAACCTATTTAATTACATCAATTTGTTTGTGAGAACCCATACATAGGAGGCACCAACCCCCTTAAGATATCAAGCGCCTACTTGCCAAGAGGCATAAACCTCTTATGAATGTAGGCCACCACACTTTGGCCATTGTTCTACCTTTCATACAATTTTTGAACTAAAAATAGGGGAAAATACATATACAAAGAAATAAAAATATGATTCACTACAGTATCATTTTTTTGCTCTCAACATTCTACTATTCCACAGGCTCTCTCGGCCTCACACAACAACACTGACCTAATCTGCCCCTTTTCTCTGCAACATAGGCACACAAAACCTCTTTCTACAACACAAGCACACTTCGTCTCTCCTCAACAATACACACTTGCACAAAAATCTCCACATTTCCCCTTGGCAACAATATAACTTCCCCCACATTCCTCAACTGCAATCCTTGGTTTTGTTTCATAGAACCATTGTGGTCATTGTTATCTCTATTAGCCATCATTTCACCATTCACATTACCCGAGTGTACCCCTGCATGGCTTCTCCCTCTTGTTGTTGCATCTAATACATAAACACTACAACTTCATTAACCACTAATAATGGGCTTTGTTCTCTCACCCATTGTTGCTTCATTAAACATGAGAATGTGAACTTGAGTGTCTTTCAAACTATCGAGAAATAAATCTCATTCACATTGTAGAGTCAAGGAGTTCTTCCATTAAACTGATCTTGTACATACAATATGGATCTTTACCACTGAAGACATACTTTTGACTAGTCTTCCAGAGACTCACACATACATCGGACATGGCTCCTCTGAACTGTGATAATGCCTCTAGTCCCTGAGGTTCTATTCTTCATTTAATTCCTCATAGCACACAAGAAAGAGAAGGTATGGCTTACCTCAACTCATGACAGACTCCTTAAAATCATGATGCACAATTGTGGTCCTTGATGTCTTGCTTCAATGTTCTCTACAGTTTCCATTACTCCAGCTACAAACTCTTTTACACGCAGTTACTCTTATCTATTGATTCATTCATCCTTCATACACCTATTTTTTGGAATTTTAGGGCCCCACATATCATAACTTTATTGAGATGTTATGAAAATGCGAGATTCCAAAATTCTAATCCTGGGCTTTAGCCTCTTCTTCTTTGCCTCTTATTGTTTTTTCACCATAGGATTGGGTGTTGTGACCCTCAGCTTCATACACATTTATGTTACAATTTCAGAGCCCTACTTTTTGTAACTTTAAGGAAGTATGTTACAAAATCGTGAGATTCAAATATTGGCCTTTAGCCCCTTTTTCTTAGCCTCTTATTATTTTTCACCATAGAACCAGGTTTTGTGCCCACTGGCATAGCACTTAGATGCTAAGCCCTTTAGGATCTTGTCGGGGACCTATCTCCTTGTGTTCTTGCCATTTTCCCTGTAACCCTTGATGCTTTTGAAGAATTAAATTTGTAATAAGTTACGAGTTCTCAAGGTTGAGAGGTTCCAAAGTTATGAACCTTAGAGGTTTTGATATTTAGACCTTCTAACGTCCCAAGCCTCCTTCCTAAATTTTGGGTTCCGATCTTCGGTGTTCTTCCAATATTTGGCTTGCTCTGATATTCAGCCCCTCACTTCGGCTATCAATAAATTTGGACCCCGATATCCATTTATGCACTTCAACATGCCATTGGAAATATTTTTCAGAGCACATTCTAGTGGAGAAGGTCTGATGTTGTCCTTAAGCCCATTTTCTATGTAAAACATGGCTGGAAACTCTCTGTTATTCTTTGAATCTCAATGCTAGTCCGGTTGGCATCAATTCCAATATACCAAGTGCCCCCTATCTATCAAACAATGTTAATTGTCCAACATCTACCTCATCTTCTCTATAAATTTTTTCGTCCCGTAAAGCATCTCATGTATGATCTTCGCTCACTCCTCCTTCTTTCCCATATGCAATATCCAAAGGTGGAGGTGGAAAATATCCAAAAAAAAGTCTCAAATGGGGACTTTCTTGTAGAAGTGTGGATTGCTCTGTTGTAAGAGTGTTGTATATATACCATATTTTCATCCTAGGTCTTTCGATGCTTCTAGTTGTATCCTCTCAGAAGCTGCACTAAAGTCCCATTAACTACTTTTTTCTGCCCATATGTCTACGGATGGAATGGTGTAGATCTCTTCAACTTTGTGAACATATTATCCCACAAGGTAGTCCAGAATGCACTTAGAAATCTTGTATCTTTGTCCGAAATGTTGTTCCTTCGTATCCCAAAGTGAAACTGGATTTGTCTAAAGAATAAGTTTGTTTCTTCTTCTTTCTTGATGGTCTTTTTATAGGGAATCAAAACACACAACTTACTAAACTTGTCAACTACCACGAATAGGTAGTCATGTCCCTTCGTGGTTCTGGGTAAACCTGCCACAAAATCCATGGAAATTATTTCCCAAGGATGTGTAGGTATAGGTAAGGGATGGTATAAACCATGTTTCTTGTTGTTATAATTACTGGTACAAGAAAGCATGCATCCTCATATGAACCTAGCTACTTACTCTTACATTTGGGGCCAATACACATACCTCTGCAAGTTAGCCACTATCTTTCCTACACCAAAGTGCCCTACAACCGTGGAGGTGTGAGCTTCTCTGATCAGTTGCCAATGCTAACCTTTAGGAACACATATATTATCTAGCATGTATAGTAACCCATCCTGGAGATGGTATTCAACCATGCTATTGCCATTGTGCACATGACTCTTGACTCTACATTTACTAATACACCACCTTGAAGTCCTCATCTTATGAATATGTGTCTCTATATTCATCATGGGTTAATGGCTCCATGCACATGAGAGTCATAGAAGTTGTGATCTTTGATGTGGGTGGAATTGAAGGCATGCAAGCCAATTTGTTTTTGCTTCCCTTCTTATGCTTTATCACTAAATGAAACCGCTGTAAAAACCCCATCCACTTGTAATGCCTAGTCTAATGTAGCTTATTATGAGCCTGAAATTACTATAATAACTCGTGATCTGTGTGTATGATTATCTCTTTTCCCATCAAATAATGCTTCTACTTCTTCACATCTTGCACCATGGTATAGATCTCCTTGTCATAGGTAGGTTAGTTAAGGACTATCACATGAAATACTTTAGAATGGTACCATACATGCCTTCCTCCCTGCATCAATACAACCCGCATTACATATCCACTCACATCTATCTCTACTTCAAAGGATCATTGCAAGTTTTGTAATGAAAAAAATGGTGCTTGAATAATATTCTTATTTAGCTCCTCGAAAGCCTTCTACTGACCTTTCCCCCAATGGAAACTCTTGACACTTGTTGTTATGGCATGGAGCGATAATGCTACCACTGAAAATCAAGCTATGAATTTTCTTAAGGACTATCCTACCCCAATGAAACTCCTAAACTTATAAACATTGGTAGTAGTTTTCCATTTCATGATGGCCTTCATCATGGAACGATCTATCGTTAGCTCTCCTCCATCGATCGCATACCCGAGATACACCAACGACTATTGTGAAAACTCACACTTCTTGATATTTGCTAGCAGTTGGTGCTTCTTCAATGTTTCCAACACCTGCGTCAAATTTGAAATATGATCCTCCCAAGTAGCATGATATGCCAGTACATAATCCAAATAGAAAATAAAAAATGGATCTATTAAAGGGCGCAGTACATCATTCATTAATCTCATAAATTTCATTGGTGAATTACATAGGCTAAATGGAATAAATAAGCACTCATACAAACCTTTCATGGTTTTGAAGGCAGTATTCCATGTATATTCTTCTTTGACTCAAACTTGGTGATATCCAAAATTCAAGTCCAGCTTGGTGAGGTACTTTTCTTGCTGCAACTAATCCAACAGATCATCTATCTAGGGTAGGGGGTATATGTTCTTGAGTTTGAATTTATTCAATGCCCTATAATCTATACACATCCGCCAAGTCCCATCCTTTTCTAGCACAATTATGATGGGTGACACACATGGTGATGTACTTGGTCAAATGACACGATGTTCTAGAAGCTGCTGCAATCATTTCTTCATCTCACTTTCTTCTATAACAAACTGCAGATACAACCCAATATTTAGCAATGGAGCATCCGACAATAGTTGGATCTCATGTTCCACTTATCTCGTAGGTGACAACCCTTTGGGCTCAAAAACATCCCTATCTTCCTGTAACAACTCCTCTAATTGTTATTTCTATTTATTAGTACACCCCTCCAGGGATGCCTTACATCTTATTGCATTCTCTTCAGACTAACTTTCTCTTAAAATAATAAAACATAATTCTTGTTGGAACTGATCAATTTCTTGGCTTGGTTGTCAATTACCAGTGAAATTTTTGACTTTCCTTTATGTGCATTGATGATGAATGATTTTCCATCCTTGATGAGACGATATTGATTAGCTCCCCTCATGAATATTACATCATGCATGTACATGTATGGTCTCTCAAACATGACTCCACATACATCAAGGGGAACCACATCTAGATGTAGTTCAATAAAATCAATACTGATAGGAAAATCTAATTTTACTATTTCGTTACCTTCAAATCTGCATCCTTATTTACCAATGCTAATGGATATGGTTTTGGATGGTCAAGAACTTCTAGCCCAAACTTCTTGACAAAATCTTATGTAATTAGATCCACGTGTCATCCTGAGTCAAATAGACCATCAATCTCTGTATTCTTGACCCATATCTTTATATGGAAGAGTTTGGTCATTTATTTCTCTTCCTGTTGCTAAAGGCTACTCAGATTCACATCCTTTTGCACTGATGTATAGACAGTTTTCTCATCCACTTATGAGCTACTTTCAACTTGTTTTCTTGAATTCATGGCCATGAGATTCTTCTTGTTATTATCTTTCTTCTTATTTTTGGGGTTTAGCTCTAGATGAAACTTCCAACAGTTGTCCTCTGTAAGGCCATAAATGTTGCAGTGATTGCAGTGGTTTCTGTGATCTTTCCACTGGTGTACTATGACTGTTGTATTTTTATATTTCCTGCTTTTTCCTTCTTCTTACCCTCCTTAGAAGCTTCCAGTTGCTCCTGCTTTGAGCCACTTTATCGGTCTCTTTTTAGGCTTCTATTCTCCACGTATTGTGTATGTATACAAGGCTTGTCCCCCAATTTGGGCTTGAATAACATTTCTTGCTTACGAAGATTGCATTGTAGACCCCCCAAATACTAGAGGAGTACATCTAGGTTCTTTGGAGAGATACCCAACATTATAGCCATTTTTCTGAATTTTGTGGTGTACTCTTTCACATTTTGGCCCGAATTTTTCCTTAAGTACTGCCACCGGATCCACTGGTCCTCCATGTACGCAATGGGACAAATTGTGACTTAATGAGGGTTTCAAAATATTCCCACTTAGTCACTGGAGCTTATCCCTCCAACCTTAGGGTTTCTATGTGGATTTCCCACCAAGTGAGTGCATGGCCCTCTAATTTTAGCCATGCAAATGAGATGTCTTTTCCTTCATCAATGTGATGAAGACTGAAATAAAATTCCAGTTGCTGCAACTAATGATTTAGATTCAAAGTGTCAATATAACCATGATCATATGTCTTGATATCGACCTTTGCTTCCATTTTAAACATGGATTGATTCACAACAATCGAACTGGGTTGATCTTGTCTAGGTTCTTTCTTCAATTGGTTCTCTATGTCTTCTCAATTTCCCAATCCCCATTTTGGTTTTTCCTCTGCATTCAAACACCCATGTTCTCCAAATATCCCCATATTATTTCTTAGGGCTGCCATGAGGGGGTTTACATTTCCGTTTATATTCGTGACTTGTTGTATGAGCTGTGAAAACCTCACCTCTGCAAGATCATGAGGTTCATTTACAGATTTGTTGGCGATGGTGTTAAGAAACCATATCACAAAAATATAGAAATAATAGATCAAGGACTTCAGAATCAACCTCTTCGAAGGGGAAACCTCCTTTACATTACACAAATGAACAATTCCTCTACGATACAAATGAAAAAACCTCCTTTCTATATATAGGAGTCTAAGGGGTCACAATATAATCAAAGTTGATATAACAATAATAATATAAGGGCACCAAAATAACAATAGTGGGCTTCTGTGGGGCACAATAATAACAATATGGGGACAATAGGGGCAAAACAATAATAATAAGGGCTACAATGAAAATAGTAAAGGGGTGAATCACTAGTATTATATGGACCTGATATGCCCCTCTCCTTCAAAAAAGTGTTGTCCTCAGCACTTGAGTAGTTATGGATGCTTCTTTATAAAATTCTGATCCTCCCATATGGAACCTTCAGCAGGTAATTTCTTCCACCTGACGAGATACTCCAAAATTGATCAATTTCATGCCTGTCGAGTTCTTTTTTTTGTGACTTCTTTAGGTTCCAGTATGATTTTTCCTTCCTCGTCAAGTTCTAGAAATATTGTTTGAATTGAGAGCTTGTCACCAATAACCTTATTTAGTATGAAACATGAAAAACTAGGTGCACTCGAGAAGCTGCAGGAAGCTCCAATTTGTATGCCATCATACCAATCTTTTGCAACACCTTGTACGGACCATAATACTTTGGTGATAATTTATTATCCTTCTTAGCTTGCTTAAGGGAAATTTTCTTATATGGTTGTAGTCGTAGAAATACCCAGTCACCTACGTCAAAACATATTTCGCTGTGATGTTGATCTTCCTGTTGTTTCATTCTATTTTGTGCCAAATTTAGGTTATCCTTTAAGAGTTGGATAACTTGTTTTTGATGCTCGATGTGATCTTCCACTGCTTGAACCTTAGAATTTTCTCTTAAATGTGATGTGATAGATGGTGGGTGATATCCATAAAGTGCCATAAATGGTGTCATTTGTGTTGCAATATGGAAGGAAGTGTTGTACCACAATTTAGCCAGAGGCAACCATTTCACCCGTTATGTCTGTTTTTCAGATACAAAGCAATGAAGATATCCTTCCAAACATTTGTTTACTATCTCAGTTTTCCCATTAGATTGATGATTATAAGATGATCTGTGTGCTAACTGAGTACCAAGACAAGAAAATAATTCTTTCCAAAAATTTCTAGTGGAAATGGCATCTTTGTCACTTATAATAATATTTGGGTTTCCATGTAGCTTTTGAACCGTTTCAATAAATGCAGTAGAAACTGTACTCACTTTAAATGGATGAGATAATGCACAAACGTGTGCATACATGGTAAGTCTGTCAACTACCACCATGAGGACACTCTTTCCTTTGAACTTGGGTAAACCTATGATAAAATCCATTGAAACCTCCTCCCAACATTGACTTGTAATGGATAAATGTTGTAATAGACCCAGGGTCTTAATTGTTTCAACTTTGTTGGAAAAACAAACATTCTGCCACAAAATTTTGAATATCAGACTTAAGGGCATCCCAAAAAATTTCCTTCTTAACCCTGTGGTAAGTTTTTAAAAATCCCAAGAACCCTCCTAAAGGAGAGGTGTGCAATTCCATAAGAATCTTTTGTTTAAGTTGGGAATTCTGACATAGGTATAAGCAATCTTTGTACCATAACAAATCATTTGTCCAGCTAAATGTATTAGATGTACTAGGATCTTGTTGTAATTTTTGAATGAGTGCCCACACTTCTTCGTCATTATTCCATTCATCCCTTGCTTCATTTATCTAGTCTAGTTGGATAATAGAAATGGCACAAAGCAATGCTTCCACATCCTCATCCTTTCTTGAGAGTTGGATAATAGAAATGGCACAAAGCAATGCTTCTACATCCTCATCCTTTCTTGAGAGTGCATCTGCCACAAGATTTTGCTGCCCTTTTTTGTAGATGAATTCAAAGTCATGACCCAAAATATTTTTGACCCATTTTTGCTGCTCTTTCGAAGATAATCTCTATTCTAAAAAGTATTTAAGACTATCATGATTCCTTTTTACCTTGAAGTGTCTTCGCATTAGGTAGGGTCTCCATTTCTTAAGTGCATGTCGTATTGCCAACATTTCCTTCTTATAAATAGCTTTGTGTAAATACTTTCCTTTGATTGGATGACTTTAAAAAGTAATGGGTCATTCTGCTTGCATTAAAACAACACCAATTCCATTTCCTGAGGCATCACATTCCACAATAAATGTTTTTTTGAAGTCTGACGTACCTAAAACCGGTACTTGGTACATTTCCTTCTTAAGATGTTCAAAGGCCTTCGTTGCTTCTGGAGTCCATAAAAATGCATCTTTCTTCAATAATGTTGTTGGAGGCACTGCTATTCTCCCATAATTCTTAACAAACTTACGATAATACCCTGTCAACATGAGAAATCCTCGCAAATGCTTTATGGATGTTAGGATTTTCCATTCCTTAATGGATTTAATTTTGCTAGGGTCTACCTTAACACCTTCATGATATACAATATAACCCAGATATTCCACCTCTTGTACTCCAAAGAAACATTTGGAGCTTTTTGCATATAATTGTTTCTCCTCCAATAGTTTGAGCACCTTGTCAACATGTCAAACATGATCCTTCTTAAGACTTGCTATAGATTAGTATATCATCAAAAAATACTAACACAATTTTTCTAAGGAAGCATTTGAAAATGGAATTAATCAAACCTTAAAATGTAGAAGGTGCATTGGTAAGGCCAAAAGGCATGACCAAAAATTCATAATGACCCTCATGAGTTCTAAACGTTGTTTTCAAAATGTCTTCAGTCATTCTGATTTGATGATATCCTGAACGAAGATCCAACTTGGTGAAGTAAATTGATCCATGCAATTTATCCAATAGTTCATCAATGATGGGAATGTGAAATTTATCTTTAATAGTGAGATTTTTGAGCTCCCTATAATCCATACACATGTGCCATGATCCATCCCTCTTGTGCACCAATACTGCTGGACCAGAGAATGAACTATGACTAGGTTGAATTATACCAGCCTCTAGCATTTTTGCAACCATACATTGAATTTCACTCTTTTGGGCATAGGGATATCTGTAAGGCCTGATGTTTGGAGGAACACTTCCTAGAATCAAATGAATAGCATGATCATGATCATGAATAGGTGGGAGACGTTTGGGAGTCTCAAATACCTTGGAATGAATATCCAACACTTTTTGGAGATCTGGAGAGATAGATGATTTTGATGTGGGAAACTCTAGCAAACATAATTGTTTAATTATGCCTCATTTTTCTTTGTTTAGAAGCTTTGTCATTCCATTAGAGCTGATTATATTTCATGGTTTCCCTTTGATACCTCTTAATTCAACTTCCATTCCTTTCAAAGAAAATTTCATGAAAAGCTCTTGAAAATTAAAAGCTAGTGTACCCAAGGATTGTAGCCATTAGACCCTTATTACAACATCATAACAACCCATTAGAATGGAAAGCATTGGGTTATTCAATACATATTCTCCCATGGATAGCTTGATATTATGGCACTTTCCAGAGCAATTTATGGTTCCTCCACTTGGAACCATCACTTGACACTCTGGTGCTGGATATAGGAAGCAATTGAATTCCTTGTCTATCTTACAATCAATAAAATTATGGGTACTACCTGAATCAATCAACACTATTACCTTTTTTCTTCTTTATATGTCCTTCTATCTTGATAGTTTGAAGAGTGGTAATTCTGGGCAATGCATTACAAGATATGGTCAGATTCATTTCTTCTTTCTCGATGGTTTTTTATTGGTGTATGTCCTCTTCTTTTGATGTTTCTTGTTCCTTTTCTTCCACTTCTTCACAATCTATGTAAAATAATTTCTTCTTAGCACACTTATGCCCTTTAGTGTATTTGTTATCACAATTGTAACAAAGCCCTTTTGCTCTTTTTTCTTCCAATTGTTGCGGTGTCAACCTTGTAGGTTGTGGAAGACTAGGGGAAATGACACTTCCATCCTTATAGTTGTGAGTGGTAGGCTTCATTGTTTCCATAATTTTGCTTTCCATTTTTCTTGCCAACTTGAATGCATTCTCCAATGAGTCAGGTAACCAAAGTAAAACCTCATGTTGGATGTTATCCTTTAAAATCCCTATGAATACATCAATCCTATGCTCCTCTAGAATACATTTTACCCTTACATTCAATTTTTGGAAGTCCTCAATGTGCTCCATCATTGAACCCTTTTGTTTGAGGTTTATCAATTGGCTAAAAAAAGTGATGCTTTATGTAGCCTCATAATCTGCAATCATTTCTTCCGTAAAAATTGGCCAAGTGAAAATTATTTTACGAGAGCAAAGACATCGATACCATACAAACTAATTTTGTTCCAAATATAAAGTTGCAATGCGTACCTTTTGTGTGTTTTGCACATTATGGAGATCATAATATTGCTTCATCTGTAGTATACATGTTACGGGATTCTTGCCATCAAACTTAATCATATCGATCTTTGGAACATGGTGGGTCTTCAATTGAACGTTAGAGTCTAAGAAATCATGATTAAAATTTCTTTTGTTCTCATGATGAGTTTCCTTTACTATATTTTCACCATTAGTAAGCATTTCTTGTAGCAACTTAGTAAAATCTATCTTCGACTCTTCCATGTCGCCTTTTAGTTTTTCTTCTATACCATCCATCTTAGCATCCATTCAATTCATCTTAGCTTCCATGCCATCCATATTAGCTTCCACGCCATTCATCTTATCTTCTGCTCCATTTATCTTAGTTTCCACACATTTCTTTAAACTATCAATCTTAGCTTATGTTACCTTTTGTGAGAGTGAAATTTCTTGCACTTGGTATCATAATTTTGATATATCATATTGCATTTCTTCTTCTTCTTCTTCATGAGTCATGCTAGAGCTTTCAGGTTGCTTACTAGGTGTTTCCATTTTCTTTCTCTGGGGTGTCAATTAAAGATAATTATGCTTCACTATGCCCTTTGAACTTCAAATTAATTTTTCAACCCATACTTATGAAAATTTTTAAAAAGACTATGCACCTTTCTTTGCTTTGTATAAGCTCGATATTGAATATGTTGCATCTCCAAGGTCTGAAATTGCTTCTGGTGGTATACCTCTCAGTCCTCTTTCTAATCCCACTAGTCTGATCAAAATTGGATTATCCAAGAGAGAGTTACGCCCAATCTCCCAATATGACCTAATTATATAATTTTTCAGTAGAGCAAACTTGTACAATGTGCCATGTGTCACTGTTTCGACCTTTGGATCTGAAAACAATACAAGGAAATCTACAGTCTGTTATGAAACCAGCTCACAAAAAGATATAAAAGATAGATCAACGCCTTAGAATTCAGCCTCTTCGAGGGGGCAACCTCCTTTACATTACATAAATGAACAATCCTCGGATGATTCAAATGATGAAACCTCCTTTCTATATATAGGAGTCTAAGGTGTCACAATATAACCAAGCCGACCTAACAATAATAATATAAGGGCACAAAAATAACAATAGAGGGATTCTATGGGGCACAATAATAACAATATGGGGACAATAGGGGCACAACAATATTAATAAGGGATACAACTACAATATTAATGGGGGCATCACTAGTATTATAGGGACCTAACATGCCCCTCTCCTTCAAAAAAGTGTTGTCCTCAATGCTTGAGTAGTTCTGGATGCTTCTGTATAAAATTCTCATCCTCCCATGTGGAATCTTTAGTGGATAAGTTCTTCCACTTGATGAGATACTCTGAAATGGATCGATTTCATAGTTGTCGAGTTCTGGTTTTATGACTGCCTCTGGTTCCAATATAATTTTTCCTTCCCGCTCAAGTTTTGGCAATATTGTTTGAACTGGGAGCTTGTCACCTACAACCTTCCTTAAACATGAAACATGGAAAATTGGGTGCACTCGAGAAGCTACAGGAAGCTCCAATTTGTATGTCATAGTACCAATATTTTGCAACACCTTGTATGGACCATAATACATTGGTGACAATTCGTTATCCTTCTTAGCTTGCTTGAGCGACATTTGTTTATATGGTTGTAGCCGTAGGAATACCCAATCACCTACACCAAAAATTCTTTCACTGCGATGTTGATCTGCTTGTTGTTTCATTCTATTTTTCGCCAACATGAGGTTATCCTTTAAGAGTTGGAGAACTTGTTGTTGATTCTCGATGTGATGTTCCACTGCTTGAACCTTAGAATTTTCTCTTAAATATGGTGTGATGGATGGTGGCTAATATCCATAAAATGCCATAAATGGGGTCATTTTTATTGTAGTATGGAAGGAAGTGTTATACCACCATTCAGCCAGAGGCAACCATTTGACCCATTGTGTCTGTTTATCAAATACAAAGCAACGAAGGTATCCTTCCAAACATTTGTTTACTATCTTCATTTGCCCATCAGATTGAGGATGATAAGATGAGCTATGAGCTAACTGAGTACCAAGACAAGAAAATAATTTTGTCCAAAAATTTCCTGTAAAAATGGGATCTCTGTCACTTACAATAATTTTTGGGTTTCCATGTAGCTTTTGAATTGTTTCCATAAATGTCATAGAAACTATATTGGCTTTAAATGGATGTGATAATGCACAAAAGTGTGCATACTTGGTAATTCTGTCAACTACCACCATGATAACACTCTTTCCCTCAGAGTTGGGTAAACCTATGATAAAATCCATTGAAACCTCCTCCCAACGTTGGCTTGGAATGGATAAAGGCTGTAATAGACCTAGTGTCTTAATTGTTTCAACTTTATTTTGTTGGCATACCAAAAATTTCACCATAAAATTTTGAATATCTGATTTAAGGCCATCCCAAAAAAATTCCTTCTTAACCCTATGGCAAGTTTCTAAAAACCTTGATTTCCCTCCTAAGGGAGAAGCGTGCAATTCCAGAAGAATCTTTTGTTTGAGTTGGGAATTCTTACAGAGGTATAAGCGATCTTTGTACCATAATGAATCATTTTTCCAGCTAAATGTATCAGATGTAGTAGAATCTTGTTGTAACTTTTGAATAAGTTCCCACACTTTTTAATCATTCTTCCATTCCTCCCTTGCTTCGTTTATCCAAGCCGGTGGGATAATAGGAATGGTGCACAACAATGCTTCCACATCCTCATCCTTTCTTGAGAGTGCATTTTCCACAACATTTTGCTTCCCCTTTTTGTATATGATTTCAAAGTCATAACCCAACATCTTTGTTACCCATTTTTGTTGTTCTTCAGAGGATAATCTTTGTTCTAAAAAGTATTTAAGGCTATCATGATATGTTTTTACCTCGAAGTGTCCTCCCATTAGGTAGGGCCGCCATTTCTTAAGTGCATGTAGTATTGCCAACATTTCCTTCTCATAAATAGCTTTGTTTAAATACTTTCCCTTGATTGGACGACTTTCGAAAGAAATGGGTCTTTCATCTTGCATTAAAACAACACTAATTCCATTTCCAGAAGCATCACATTCCACAATAAAGGTTTTTGTGAAGTCTGGTGTAGCTAAGATCGGTGCTTGGCACATTGCCTCTTTAAGATCTTCGAAGGCCTTTGTTGCTTCTGGAGTCCATGAAAATGCATCTTTCTTCAAAAATGTTGTTAGAGGTGCTGCTATTTTCCCATAATTCTTAACAAACTTGCGATAATACCCTGTCAACCCGAGAAATCCTCACAAATGCTTTATGGATGTGGGGATTTCCCATTCCTTAATGGCTTTAATTTTGCTACGGTCTACCTTAACTCCTTCATGAGATACAATATGACCCTGATATTCCACCTCTTGTACTCCAAAGAAACATTTGGATCTTTTTGCATATAATTGTTTCTCCTCCAATAGTTGTAGCACCCTGTCAACGTGTTCAACATGATGCTTCCAAGACTTGTTGTAGATTGTTAGGGTCCCACCCTAACCCCCTTATTTATGTAATGGGATCACGTCATAGTCAAGAGTCAATAAAGCCCATATTAATAATTGTAAGTGGTTAATCCGCAATTAATGATGGAACCACAGTTAGTTGCAAATGGTCCATAGTAGTAGATAGATGGTATTAATAAAACCCACGGTATTGGCCGGTGGTATTGCATGTATGAGTCATATATAAAGGATAGAGACTCCCTGCGAGGAGCATTGTGTCTTATTTTGTAATCGAGCTCTGCTCTATTGGAGGTTGCCCCCTCGAAGAGGCAAGTGAACATTACTCTCTGAATAATAAAATCATTGCTATTCTGTGTTCTGGGTATCTTTTCTTCGCATATTCTGTATTTGGGTATCATTTTTTAGGTTAAGAGCATAACAAGTGGTATCTGAGCACTTTCCAGGGCCGGTGGGATCTCCATTTCTTAGCAATTTTTTTTTTTTTGCTAGAGACGTGTTCCGGCGTATTTAAACCACGGGATCTGTTGTTGAGCACATAAACCTACGAATTTGGGGAGGCATGCACGCAGGAAATACAAGAGGTGGTCATGTCTGTTGGACTCCCTTGTAACCCCTGTGGGTACCCCTTCGAGTAGTAGTGCATTAGACAAAACCGCGCACGGACTGTCTTCCACGTACCCTCTGGGTATATCGGAAGCCCCCTAGGTTCCCTTGAAACCTCGCCATAGATAAACCGTCGGCCGTCTCGTGGCTACAGTACACCGAGAACAGCACTCGGAGAGATTACTCGCCCGTACGATAGGGTAGTCGGGTTGTACGGCTAAGGGTACGGTCGATCCTCCTTAGTTAGACCCCTGAAACATTGGGCCGAGTACTACTGCCAGACCCTTATGTATATTGCGATCTGTAGCACCTCACACTCCTCAAGACCATAGTTCCCTTTTCTATCGGGGGATCACACATCATCTCTTCCAGATCCGCTTGTGAAAAGGGGTGTAGCAGTAGCAGACATCAGTCCCGCAGTCTCGAGTTCGCAGATCAGCCATTCCAATCTATTAGATCCATCAGATCTGTAGACTAGTCTATTCCTCCACCCAGAGCTATCAGATCCACCATTCAGATCTCTTAGATCCACTAGATCGGAGTTGTTGTGAAGGGTTCCTATACCGGGGTATAATTTTCGCAGGACTTTTGGCCACATTGACATTTTGAGCACGGTGGTACCATTCACTTCTTAATGAAAATTTTTTTTAGGCGGTCCCAATTTTAAAAAAATTTGGTTGGTGTATGGTAGAAACTAGAGCTCAAGCGATGGCCAATGAAAGGATGGACAAACTTGAAGAATCATTGCAAAACCTCCACATTCAGCTTACCAGACTATGTAGCATGGTCGAGAAAATAGGCTCGAAGGGCAAGGAGCAAGCCCACGAGGAGGCATATGATGGCATTGAACACAATGAGGGTGAGTCTAGCCACTCTCCTCATGTCTAGCACACCCACCCACAACCCAGTCAGCGACCTCCCAAGTTGGATATGCATAAATTTGACGGTTCTCACCCGTCAGCATGGATAGCACAAATGGAACAGTATTTCAAACTGAATCGCATCTTCGATGATGAGACTCAGCTTATGTTGGGGAGCATGTACTTGGACAATGAAAGGTGGCAATGGCGGGAATGGCATCAACGTTGCACTGGACCTTTTAAGGCTTGGACCAAATTCACCAAATCTCTTCAAGACCGCTTTGACTAGGAATCATCTTTTTTGGGTCGTCTTACTAAGCTCCGACAGACTGGTACAGTGGATGAATATATTACTGCTTTTGAAGCCTTAGCCTTCTGCACTTGGGGTCTCTCAGATGTGTTCTACACGAAATGTTTTATCAGCAGTCTTAAAGAAGCTATCAAAGCCCAAGTCCTACTGCACCACCCTCCCACATGGATGGAGGCTTGCAAGGTAGCTCATAACGTGGAACGTGCATTAGCAGCCCAATACAGTCGCCCAAATTTCTCCACTAAAGGTCGCCCCCCACAGGCTCACAACACGACTCAAACACTTAAGGTCCAAAAGGTGTCACCTGTGGAAATGGCCGAAAGAAGAAAGCAAGGCCTATGTTACTACTGTGATGAAAAATACTCCCCAGGTCATAAATGCAAGGAGCCCAATTTTTTTCAAATTGATGCCACTGACTACAGCTCAACAGAGGAAGATCCACCACTGGAGGAACATGAGCCGCTAGAAGAAGACAACCAAAAGGACAATGTCTCTGATGAACCAGTTATTTCGTTGCATGCTTTGGCAGGGATTTCTTCCCCTCAAACTCTCAAAATCAGAGGTTTTATTAAACATCGCCCAATAGTAGTCTTGATTGATAGTGGAAGTACACATAATTTCATCCATCAAAAAGTCACAGAAGTAGTGCATTGTTTTGTACGAGTAGTTTCTAACTTCCAAGTTCAAATTGCAGATGGAGGCACAATGAAATGTGAAGGCCGTTGTGAAAATGTCAAACTTCAAATGGGGGATTATCAATTGAAAACTCACATGTTTGCCATACACATGGGGGGTTGCGACATTGTCCTTGGCACTGAATGGCTCCGCACTCTTGGGCCAATCACAATGGATTTCCAGGAGTTATATATGAGTTTTAAGCAGAACAACTACACACATACCCTCCGTGGACTCCAGGCGAGAGCCCCCTCTATCCTCAGCTCACATAGGATGGAAAAATTGTTAAAAAAGGGCAATCATTGAGTTGTAGCTCAATTTAATGCCATCTAGGCAGTCGAAACCAAGCCTTTGCCAATTCATCCTGAGATGCAACAGATTTTAAATAACCATCTGTCGGTCTTTGACAAGCCTCATGAGCTTCCACCCTCACGAGGGGAACATGATCATAAAATAACCTTGGTTCCAGGGGCCCAACCCAAATGTGCACCCATACAGATATCCGTTCACCCAAAAGAATGAAATAGAAAAAATCATCAAGGAACTTTTGGAAGCAGGTGTCATTCGTCCCAGCATTAGTCCTTATTCATCCCCAGTGGTCATGATGCTCAAGAAAGATGGGGAGTGGCGGATGTGTCCTGACTTCAGGGCCCTCAAGAAGTTGACAGTCAAAGACAAATTTCCCATCCCAGTGGTTGATGATTTGCTGGATGAACTCAATGGGGCTCAATTCTTCACTAAGCTGGATCTTCGCTCAAGCTACCACCAAATTCGCATGAAGGAAGTCGACATCCCCAAGACTGCTTTTCGAACTCATGAAGGCCATTACGAATTCCTGGTCATGCCATTTGGTCTTTGTAATGCCCCCTCTACTTTTCAGAGCCTTATGAACCACATTCTCAAATCATATCTCAGGAAATTTGTCCTTGTCTTCTTCGATGACATCCTCATCTATAGTTGCACTTGGGCCGCACATCTTCAGCATGTAGATCTACTCTTGCAACTACCCTACAAGCATAAATTATTTGTCAAGATGTCCAAGTGTTCGTTTGGCATGGCAGAAGTAGAGTATTTGGGCCACATTGTGGGGCGTGAAGGTGTCAAGGTGGACCCCAAAAAGATCCAGGAAATGCAGGAATGGCCTCAACCTAAGACCTTGAAGAGCTTGAGAGGATTTTTGGGTCTCACAGGCTATTATCATAAATTTGTCCACAACTATGGTCACATAGCGAAGCCCCTCACCCAAATCCTAAAGAAAAATTCATTCTTCTGGAATGAGGAAGCACAACAGGCCTTTAAAGCTCTAAAAACTGCCATGTGTTCCACTCCAGTCTTAGCACTACCTGATTTCACCAAATCTTTTGTCATTGAATGTGATGCTTCGGGTACAGGTATTGGGGTGGTCTTAATGCAGGAAGGGCGATCTTTGGCCTTCACAAGCCAACAACTCAGTGGGAGGAATCTGGGCCAATCTACCTACGAGAAGGAAATGATGGCCATCTTACATGAAGTCGAGACCTGGCGACCTTACTTATTGGGGCGACATTTCCAAATCCGCACAGATCATCACAGTCTTAAATATTTTTTGGAGCAACGCCTATCCTCCCCACAACAAAATAAATGGCTAGCCAAAATGCTGGGATATGATTATGAGATCATTTACAAGAAAGGGAAAGACAATAGTGTAGCAGATGCATTATCTCACCAATTTGAGGAGGAAAGTACTCTGCTAGCAATTTCCCTCCCCATTCCAGAATGGATTGAAGAGGCTTGCAGGGAATGGTTTTCACACCCCGGGCTCTCCCAACTCATTTCTCAATTGCAGGTAGATCCAAATTCCATCAAGGGCTACTCGTGGCAGGATGATATTCTTCACTTCAAGGACAGAGTCATAATATCACCAACATTCACCCTCACAAGTCGCATTTTGGCAGAATTGCACTCATCTCCCATTGCAGGACATTCGGGCTTTCAAAAGACGTATGCTCGCACCAAAAGATCATTTCTTTGGACAGGCATGAAAAAGGACATCCTTACTTTCGTAGCAGAATGTGATGTCTGTCAACGCCACAAAGGGAAAACCGTCAACACATCAGGCACATTACAACCATTGCCCATTCCGGCATCAATTTGGACGGAGGTTTCTATGGATTTCATTACAGGTCTTCCAAGGTCAGGGAACAAGTCAGTCATCATGGTGGTTGTGGACCGACTGTCGAAGTATGCTCATTTCTGCACCCTACCCCACCCGTTTACACCAACTTTGGTTGTTTAATCTTTCATGGATCATATCTTCAAATTGCATGGCATGCCCACTTCTATTGTGTCCGACCGCGACCCGATCTTCAACAGTAATTTTTGGCAGGAACTCTTCAGAATACAAGGCACTCAACTAAAACTCAGTACTTCCTATCATCCGCAAACAGATGGTCAAACCGAAGCCGTCAACAAATGTCTAGAAACCTACCTTAGGTGTTTCACTTCAGAAAAGCAACACCTTTGGGTATAGTGGCTACCTCTGGCTGAATGGTGGTATAACACCAACTATAATGCCACCACCAAAATGACTCCCTATGAAGCAGTATATGGTCAATTCCCGCCTTCACCTACTTCATATCTCAAGGGATGCTCAAAAGTACAAGTAGTGGATCAACTCCTACAACACCACGCAACCATGCTCGCCCATATTCGAGAGAATCTTCATCAAGCTCATAACCATATGAAGCAACAGGTAGACCAGCATCGCTCAGAGCGCCAATTTCAAGAAGGGGATCAGGTCTTTTTACTGCTCCAACCATATAAGCAAACATCACTCAAAGACAAGGGGTGTCAGAAACTCTCTCCCAAATTCTACGGACCATATCAAGTACTTCAGTGCATTGGAGAAGTGGCCTACAAGTTGGCCTTGCCACCTACTTGTTATAGACATTTTTGTGCCTTACAGCATTGAGCATGAAATGCCCATAATCTAAGGGATCCAAAGTCCCTAAACATGTTGTTCCTACCCCTAGAGGAACAAGGCTAACAAACCACAGCAATTCACAGAAGTTCTCCACCAGAAACTGCTCAAAAACAAGTCAATTCAGGATCATGTCAATGGCTCCACTGGCTGTCTGCGCTGAATGTCAAAGCCAACACTGGCTACCTGCACTGAATGTCAAAGCCAACACTGGCTACCTGCGCTGAGCGAGAGTGGACATGTGGCAAGCTCATTTCTCAAGGTGTCAAAACCCAGGAAGCTTCCAAAATGACACTTGCCTTAGAGAATTCGACTATGATGAGTAAGAGGTTCCAAAATCTCCAAGTGGAAGCAAGAACCTCCAAGTGGAATCAAGAACTGACAGAGGGAGAGGACACTAGTCAGATCTCAAGCTGACTCATCCTCTCTCCAAACATCTATATATGGATCTCTCCTCCATGAGATCCAGAGGCTGGAATTTTGTTATTGCAAAGAATTGTTGTTGGTTTGAGATCAGAATCATTGGGTGCTTAATGCTTTGAAGGGAGGTGAAGATAGGAATTCCATTTTGCTGGGAAGGAGATGCTGGATTGGAGCCCTCTGGGTTGTATCTCTTCCTGAACCTTGTTATTCATCAATAAAGCTATCTTGGTTTCTCCTATATACTGGTGTATCTTTGATGTATGATTGCATTAGTATGTTTAGTTTACTTCTAATCCTGAACTATTTATAAATATGAATCTATGTCTTGTGTAGTGTTCTTCTCTTGTGATCTTGCAGAAACCCGTTGAAGCTGGGCGAGTGAGAAGGAAAGTAGCTGGGAACTCTCCAAGAGAAGAGAAACTAGATCAAGGGACAAACGGAAGACACTGGTTAGTCCATCCATCTCTCTCTTCATTCTAATTCATAAAGGAAGAATACTAGAATAGCTGTCTCTGTTTGTTGCTAAGGAACTGTCACACCTTAGGTGGATAGGATTGTCCTACATAGGCATTTTTCCCCACAACAAATTGGCGACTCCGCTGGGGAGATCTGTTTAGTCATTTTATTTGTGTCTCTATCATTGTTTGTTTCATAGACTCAACAGCAACAATCAAACTGCATCTGCTCTTCTCAGATGCAAAGTAGACAGTTGCTGCTTTGATCCAATCACTGGATTTGTCTATGAGCTGAACAATGGATTCAAAAATGATTTGATGATCCTTTGTGATAGATCTTAGTACTCCCTCAAAGCATCCCTTTGATTGTACCTTGCTTGTTGGCTTTATTTGGCCTGAAACAGTAGATTAATTAGCAATCTGTGACCCAGAACCCAGTGAGAAACTCTCGTTTCTCCTTCAGCGCGACCCCTGTGAAGAGGTTCTGCATTTCAACGCAGGTCCCGTGAAGGCTACCTGCGCTGAATGTCAAAACCCCTGTGTTGAGGTTGCGCTGAACCAGTTTGACCTTGTGCAGCTGGGGTTCTCTGCTCTCTTTTGCCCTGTTTTGATCTCTGATTTTTGCAGCCTGTAACCAGCATAGGTACCAGTCTGATAACTCCTTTTCTATGCTTAAATTCCGCCTCCTTTTGTACAAAAAGAATGTGAGTGTTTTTATGTGTTTGTGGCGTCATTTACAGTTTTCCTTTGCATGAGTGAAATAATCATCCTGTAGCCCTTGATTCAGATCTGTCGATTGTGATCTTAGGAGAGAGTTCATTGGCTGTTTACAGTTGATTATACATTTACTTTTTCTTATTGGTTTGAGTTTGTCTCTTTTAAGTGTCGAAACAAGTGTTCATTTCGAAAGTCGTAAAGTGTTGTATTCTCTTCTACCCTTTCTGATTTCGGAAAAAGTAAACTTGTTTGTATTTGTCATTTAAAAGCAAATTCAAAGTTGTACAAAAAGCTTTCTTTGTAGGCATCAATACTAAGAAAGAGGAAAACAAACACCTAAATTGTGCATTTGCATTTTGATAGTTTGCATGCTTGATTTAGGAAAAGTGCATTAGAGTGTGCTGATTGCTCTTTGAGAAAAGATGGTGTCTTTCTTTTCCCTTTGTAGCTAGGATTTTCAAAGTTGAAAAGATATAAAGCTTGCTTATCATCTTTAGATTGCATTTAGGAATTGTACCATACATCTCGTGGTGATCCAGAAAGGCAAACTTCTAAAAAGATCAACCTAAAATAAACTGAATGAACTTAACAACGCTTTGCAACATAACGCACAACATAGAGGTCTAGGCTAGAGACGTGTTCCGGCGTCGTAAAGCCTGGTGACTGTCGATCTCGTTGAAGGTGGGTGATTCCTCCTGAGGGACGATAGCGCCAGTATGGATTGTGCTCCCACGTACCGTCATGTATATATTTGGAGACCCCTATAGGCATAAAACCTTTATCCTTAGGAAGCCGTGTCGGGCGCCCTACTGATCGCAATGCACTGAACACAACATTCAGGAAGATCGACCGCCCGTACCCTAAAAAGTATTCTGCGGTTTTGTGAAAAGTTTGGCACACCCTCTACCTAGAACTCCAAAGCAGTTTCTTTTGGCCTTTTTCAGACTCTATAATGGAAAAAGTCCATCCGAGCATTTGTCACTTCGGGCTCGTTAAAACATCGAAGGAGACTAGAGTCATCTTTAGCTTTTTCTCGACTCTTTAAAAGTGAAAAAGCAAGTTGTGTCCAAGCGTCGTTAAAAATTTATTTTAAACGGAACAATCACCCTTTATTCCTGCGTTGATCTTTTGGTTGAAAAGATGGAGCCACCAACCAAGGAATTCCCCTTGGTGGAAATCCTAGTCCCTTCTCCTCTTGGGGAGATGTGGGTGCGCCCCATATGGCCACATTGTCGCTTCCAGGACTGACAATTGGCCTGCCGGTCTGGCTCTTTTCAACCAATGTCGTTCAGAACACCACTATTCCTGAACAGTCGAGTCAACAGTTAGATCGGACCAGAGTTTCCCACCAGCCTTCGACTTCATATAATTCTTCCTCTCTTCCTTCCTCTTCGCTTGATGGAACTGGTAAAACAAAAAACCAAGTTCCTAAGGAGAAGGAGGAAAAGAAGAAGAGAGAGAAGAAGAAGAAGGAGCCAAAAGCGACTGGGGGCAAACAAGTGTCGTCTGACAAAAATCCACAAACAGCACTGGCAAGGCCTAAATCGCCATGCGTCATATGCAAGGGAGACCACTTCCACAGAGATTATCCCTGCATCCCTCGGATACTAAGGGACTGGTCTCCCCGTCTGCACAATTCAGTGGCATCAACCTCTGATAACCATGTTGTCTGCACACCTTCAACTAGTGAAAGTGAAGCCCCAGGACAGAGAGGGAAAGCTAGATTTCCCTGCAAACTGTGTGAAGGCGACCATGCCATCCACCGTTGTCCCTTCTTAGACGAGTCTAAAAGAGTTTTGGAAGATCGCCCGATTTTACGAGTGCAACTTCCTCCTGGATATCAAAATCTCCTGCCAAGTCCTTCACTAGTTGAGAACCCGGCTGGCCTGCTCAGGTGGTCAGCCGAAGCACCTATCATTGAAGATGAACTGTCTGAATCCATACCTAATGAAATTCAAAAGGTTAAGGCGGCAGTTGACCCGGTTTTGCCTTCAGAGGCTCTATCTTCGAATGATACCATCACAGAGGAGAATAAAGACGACACCGTCCAAGTTCTCTTCGTCAACACAGACTCTGACGAACAAGGGGGCAATTTGCCCATTCCTTTATCGCAGGAAGGAACTTTGTCAGGGTCATACCCGGCCGTCTATTCGGTCCCATCACCAAGCAACCTAGTTGTCTCGTTCGACTGGAACCAACTAGGCAGACCCCGCTTGCCAGCTAGCATACCATTCAGAATTATCATTCAAATATACAGAATGGTAATGGCTGGCACAGTTATTGATGAGGGGGCATCTGTGAGTATCCTTTCCTCTATTGCTTGGAAAGCGCTTGGTTCACCAACGCTTTTGCCTGAAATGAGAAATCTATTAGGCTTTGATAAAGGAACCAGTCGACCTTTAGGGATCCTCCCCAATGTGCCTATCACATTGAAAGGGAAGACCGTTCAAATGAACATGATGGTCGTTCAAGGACCCTTGGATTATAACCTACTCCTTGGACGAGACTATATATATTGCATGGAAGCCATCGTCTCCTCACTCTTTAGAGTAATGTGTTTTCCGCATGAAGGAAGAGTGGTCAAGCTTGTGGACCAACTTTCGTTTCTCGGATCACGAATCGCAAATAGTCATGTACCATCCCTAAATGGTCTCTTCACGCAAGAAGTGTCTCAACCCACGGTCCGTCCCCCTGATGAGCGCGAGTAATCCGAGAGGATATGACTGGAACCCAGGGGGCATGCGTCCTGGTCTGCTTTGGCAGAGAAACTTTGGGTATAGAGTAGGTTTCCGCGGGAGAATATGACTAGTCTGTACCCCGTCCGTCTAGGAAGAGGGTTATTCTAGAATAAGATTCTTTTTTCAAAGTTATGTGAGTTGGCGGGCTTCGTCACTCACCTTTGTCTATTTCGGTAGACATTGCCAAGGAAGTGTTTTGTTTGAAAGATTAACGAGACAATCTTTGGGTAACCTGAAAGAGGTAAGCCTCTCTCGTTAAAACAAATGTTTTGACGGAAAAGAAGTAGAGGTAACCTTGAAATCGTACTTTATGCCTGGGGGCATGCAAACCTTTTGGAGTGCTAGCAAGGGGCGGCTATTTATTTCTTAAATTTTTAGGACCTCTAACCCTCTAAACTCGTAGGATTGGTCGTTTCTGAACTTGCATAACGAAAGGATCCGGAGCAAAGCTTACGTAAGATCTAAGCTCCCTAAAAAATAGCATCTTCAATGAGACACTCTTATCATATGACTGGATATTCGAGCAGTTTTAGCACAAAGTTCATGCTCGTTAAAACATAAATGCAAGATCCGAGCAGTTTTAGCACATAGTTCATGCTCGTTAAAAAATAAACATAAGATCGAGCAAGTGTTTCAATCCGCGTTTAAGCTCGTTAAAAAATGAACTACCCAGTAAATAACCATCTGTGAATGTAACATTATCCGCTATTAAAAGCCTTGGTCGTGTTTGCACCGTCACCTCCACTTTTCATTTGGCCGATCGTTCACCTCCATATGATTGTTTACCCATTTTGAGGAACAGCTGCGAAGAGTGATTTCAACTAGCCATCCTTGTGACACTGCCATGATTGGAAAATTCCAACCTGTACCTGGAATCAGCTGCTAACCTGCTTTATCACTCGTTCCTCAAAAGACGAGTCTTCTTTAAGCTCTTTTCATCTGACTCGTAAAATATGAAAAGATTGCCGAGTTTTGGCCTTCCAGCTCGTTAAAGCAACCGAAAGTGCTATCCCTCCTCTAGATTTTAATCTTTTTGGACCTGAGGGATTATTGTACAAAAAGATCGAGCGCTTGTTTTGTTCGGCTCGTTAAAACTATCGAAAACTCATCCATTCTGTATTGTTTTATACTTTTTCGGACCTAAGGGATTAGATGACGAAAAAGGAACTTTGGAGTTATCTTTACGTACCTTTTCAGACTCTCTAAAAATGAAAAGGGACTGAGTTGTCTTTGTCGTTAGACTCGCTAAAATCATTAAATAGCGACAAACTTGTCTTTAGACGAGAACGAGTTTCACTATCGCTAGGCTCGTAAAAACATAGCGATGGGCTTGCCCGAAGGGCAGGTTATAGAACAAGCATATGTTATCCTCCTCAAGCTTGACAAAAATAAAGAGGTACTGGTCAGCAATGACTGGGGAAAAATTGGGAGAAACTAAAGAAAACTTTGATGGTAACAAGTCGCTCTTGAACATGACACTTTTCCTCTGTACCACAATTGGGTTGGGTTGTTTCATTCACCGGTCACATCACCATGGTCTTGCCATACCATCCATATTTGGGGTAATGCTACCGATCCATCGCATCAGTGTCGCCATATGTTCAAGAGAAGTCGTTCAGAAAAGTCAACCGTGTCCCATCCGCTGCCATACATTATCCTTCATCCTTTCATGACCGCCACCCTGAATCATATGTCACAGATCGTTTTCACCTCCATCAAAATCATTAGCTCCATTCCGTGTCACTGATGTGGGATTCATTAAGGCCCTCCTTTGATAGATCGCTTCTTGTCGACATCAGCTCATTATCCAGGAAGTTGATCTAGGAACAACCCCTTCAGTACTTTGAAGCTTGCATGCCTCAATGGCAAGTTTCTCACTTCCGGCGACAGGTATACATCAATGACCTTCGACCGAAAGATTTTGCGTGGTGTTCGACGCCAAGTCCTTTATTCACACCACGTGAATTGTACTGCAGTACCTTGAGGGTCATTATCATTATCGGTGATTCCTCTCGCGCTTGTTAACGGTTTACCTCATTGACCGGTAATCAAGCGATGTCTTTCCATGTTCGACTTCAAAACATTTCTCACATGGATCGACCTGTACTTAGAGTGAAGATCGAACGAGTTTGAAGACCCCGGATCAAGTTTCATCCATCCGGGCTGCGATATATATTCAGGAAATATAAAGACATTGACATGTACATCATTGCAGCAGATAATCATCCTACTCAAAGGATGATAATTTCATCAAAATTATCAGTCTACCATCAGACGATTGTCTACTCTATGTACAGAAAAATGAATTTATAAAGCTGAACATGGGAATGCTCGCCTCAGCTAGATCATAAAAGCAGTATGAAAAATAATGTATTGTATTGTATCTTATTACAGGTCGCCTCCCAGCATTGGATGAACTTTCGGACCCTCCTGGATAAAGCATTTCACCCGATAAACGGCCTCATACTTTAGGGGGCAACTGTTATAGACATTTTTGTGCCTTACAGCATTAAGCATGAAATGCCCATAATCTAAGGGATCCAAAGTCCCTAAACATGTTGTTCCTACCCCTAGAGGAACAAGGCTAACAAACCACAACAATTCACAGAAGTTCTCCACCAGAAACTGCGCAAAAACAAGTCAATTCAGGATCATGTCAATGGCTCCACTGGTTGTCTGCGTTGAATGTCAAAGCCAACACTGGCTACCTACGCTGAATGTCAAAGCCAACACTGGCTACCTGCGCTGAGCGAGAGTGGACATGTGGCAAGCTCATTTCTCAAGGTGTAAAAACCCAGGAAGCTTCCAAAATGACACTTGCCTCAGAGAATTCGACTATGATGAGTAAGAGGTTCCAAAATCTCCAAGTGGAAGCAAGAACCTCCAAGTGGAATCAAGAACTGACAGAGGGAGAGGACACTAGTCAGATCTCAAGCTGACTCATCCTCTCTCCAAACATCTATATATGGATCTCTCCTCCATGAGATCCAGAGGCTGGAATTTTGTTATTGCAAAGAATTGCTGTTGGTTTGAGATCAAAATCATTGGGTGCTTAATGCTTTGAAGGGAGGTGAAGATAGGAATTCCATTTTGTTGGGAAGGAGATGCTGGATTGGAGCCCTCTGGGTTGTATCTCTTCCTGAACCTTATTATTCATCAATAAAGCTATCTTGGTTTCTCCTATATACTGGTGTATCTTTGATGTATGATTGCATTAGTATGTTTAGTTTACTTCTAATCCTGAACTAGTTATAAATATGAATCTATGTCTTGTGTAGTGTTCTTCTCTTGTGATCTTGCAGAAACCCGTTGAAGCTGGGCGAGTGAGAAGGCAAGTAGCTGGGAACTCTCCAAGAGAAGAGAAACTGGATCGAGGGACAAACGGAAGACACTGGTTAGTCCATCCATCTCTCTCTTCATTCTAATTCATAAAGGAAGAATACTAGAATAGCTGTCTCTGTTTGTTGCTAAGGCACTGTCACACCTTAGGTGGATAGGATCGTCCTGCATAGGCATTTTTCCCCACAACACTACTGCAAAAATCCATCCAGTTTTCCATGTCTCATGCCTCAGGAAAGTGATTGGGAACAAGTGCAGAATTCAGACCAGTCTACCTGAATTGGACGAAGAAGGGTCCATCTGGCTTCAACCCGAACAGGTCCTAGACACACGAGACAAGCAACTGCGCGGCCGCATGATTAAGGAAGTCCTCATCAAATGGAAAGACACCTCTTCGGAAGATGCAACTTGGGAACCAGCCACTATTCTTCAACAGTTTCCGCAGCTTCAACCTTGAGGACAAGGCTAGTCTTAAGTGGGAGGGCATGTTAGGGTCCCACCCTAACCCCCTTATTTATGTAATGGGATCACGTCATAGTCAAGAGTCAATAAAGCCCATATTAATAATTGTAAGTGGTTAATCCGCAATTAATGACGGAACCAAAGTTAGTTGCAAATGGGCCGTAGTATTAGATAGATGGTATTAATAAAACCCACGGTATTGGCCCGTGGTATTGCATGTATGAGTCATATATAAAGGATAGAGACTCCCTGCGAGGAGCATTGTGTCTTATTTTGTAATCGAGCTCTGCTCTATTGGAGGTTTCCCCCTCGAAGAGGCAAGTGAACATTTCTCTCTGAATAATAAAATCATTGCTATTCTGTGTTCTGGGTATCTTTTCTTCGCATATTCTGTATTTGGGTATCATTTTGCAGGTTAAGAGCATAACATAGATTAGTATATCATCAAAAAACACTAACACAAATTTTCTAAGGAAGGGTTTGAAAATGGAATTCATTAAACCTTGAAATGTAGAAGGTGCATTGGTAAGGCCAAAAGGCATGAACAAAAACTCATAGTGACCCTTAGGAGTTCTAAATGCTATTTTCGGAATGTCTTGAGTCTTCATTCTGATTTGATGATATCCTGAACGAAGATCTAACTTGGTGAAGTAAAATGATCCATGCAATTCATCCAATAATTCATCAATGATAGTAATGGGAAACTTATCTTTAATAGTGAGCTTGGTGAGCTCCCTATAATCTGGACACATGCGCCATGATCCATCCTTCTTGTGCACCAATACTACTGGAATAGAGAAAAAACTTTGTGTAGGTTGAATTATACTAGCCTCAAGCATTTCTGCAACCATACGTTCAATTTCACTCTTTTGGGCATAGTGATATTTGTATGGCATGATGTTTGGAGGAACACTTCCTGGAATCAAATGAATAGCATGATCATGATCAAAAATAGGTGGGAGACCTTTGGGAGTCTCAAATACCGTGGAATGATTGTCCAAGGATTTTTGGAGATCTGGAGCAATAGATGAATTCGATGTGGAAACATCTAGCAAACATAATTGTGCAATTACACCTCGTTGTTCCTTTCTTAGAAGCTTTGTCATACCGTTAGAGCTTATTATCTTTCCCGGTTTCCCTGCAATACCCCTTAATTAACCTTCCTTTCCTTCCACATAAAATGTCATGAAAAGTTCTTGAAAGTTAAAAGCTATAGTACCCAAGGATTGTAGCCATTGGACTCCTAGTACAACATCAGCACTTCCCATTGGAATGGAAAGCATTGGGCTTTTCAGTACATATTCTCCCATGGATAGCTTGATATTATGGCACTTTCCAGAGTAATTTATCATTCCTCCATTTGCAACCATCACTTGACACTCTGGTGCTAGATATAGGAAGAAATTCAATTCTTTTGTTATCTTACAATGAATAAAAGCGTGGGTACTTCCTAAATCAATCAACATTATTACCTTTTTCTTCTTGATTTGTCCTTCTATCTTGATGGTTTGAGGAATGGTAATTCTAGCCAATGCATTAAAAGATATGGTCAGATTCATTTCTTCTTTATATAGGCTTTGTTCCTGGAGTATATCCTCTTCTTTTGAACCTTCTTGCTCATTTTCTTCTTCCTCTTCACAATCTATGTAGAATAATTTCTTCTCAGCACACTTATGACCTTTAGTGTATTTGCTATCGCAACTGTAACAAAGCCCTTCTACTATTTTTTCTTCCCATTGTTGTGGTGTCCAACTTATAGGTTGTGGAAGGCTAGGGGCAACAACACTTCCATCTTTATAGTTGTGAGTGGTACGCTTCCTGGTTGCCATAATTTTTCTTTCCATTTTCCTTGCTAACCTGAATGCCTTCTCTAATGAATCAGGTTCCCAAAGGCGAACATCATGTTGGATATTATCCTTTAAAGTCCCTATGAACACATAAATCCTATCCTCCTTTGGAATATTTTTTACCCTTAAGTTCAATTTTTGGAACTCCTCAATGTGCTCCATTATTGAACCCTTTTGTTTGAGACTTATCAATTGGCTAAAAAAAGTGTCACTTTTTGTATCCTAATAATGTGCTGTCAATTATTCCGTAAAAATTGCCCATGTGATAATTTGTTTATGAGAACAAAGCCATTGATACCATATAGACTGATTTGGTTCCAAATATAAAGTCGCAATACATACCTTTTGCGTGTTTTGCACATTATTGAGATCGAAAAATTGCTTCATCAGCAATATCCATGTTGCGGGATCCTTGCCATCAAACTTCCTCATATCGATTTTTGGAATATGGTGGGTCTTCGATCCAACATTAGAGTCTATGGAATCATGATTAACATTTCTTTTGTTTTCATCATGAGTTTCCTTTACTACCCTTTCGCCATTAGTGACCATTTCTTGTAGCAACTTATTCATATTTATCTTCAATTCTTCCATCTTATCATCCATGCCATCTATTTTAGCATCCATGCCATTCATCTTAGCTTCCATGCCATCCATCTTAGCTTCTACACCTTTCTTTAAACAATCCATCTTAGCTTCTACACCTTTCTTTAAACCATTCATCTTAGCTTCTACATCTTTCTTTAAACCATCCATCTTAGATTCTATTACTTTTTGTGCAAGTGACACTTGTTGCACTTCATCTCGTAATTTTGATATATCATGTTGCATTTCTTCCTCTTCTTCATGAGTCATGCTAGAGCTTTCAGGTTGCTTACTAGGTGTTTGCATTTTCTTTTCTCGGGGAATCAATTACCAATAATAATGCTTTACTATGCCCTTTGAATTCCTTCAAACTAATTTTTCAAACCAAGCTTATGCAAGAATTTTAAAAAAACTACACACCTTTTTTCACTTTGTAGGAGCTTGATACTGAATCTGATGTATCTCTATAATTTTAGGTCATCCAGTTCTGAAATTGTGATTTGTAGTAGTCCTCTATGTCCTCTTTCCAATGCCACCATTCTGATCCAAATTGGATTCTCCAAGGAAGAGTTATGCATAATCTCCTAATATGACATAATTATAGACCTTTCCAGAAGAGTGAACTTGTATGAACTGCCATGTGTCACTGTTTCGATCTTTGGCTCTGAAAAACATATGCAAGAAGCTATAGTCCGTCCTCTTTCGGTACCTTCTTACAAAATTTCAATCTGACACTCAGAGAGAAAGTTATGACTCCCCAGGTCACCTGTTTGGAATGTAATTCAGGAGTCTGCAAAAATACTAACTTCCTTAGATCATATCTCCGCAAATATAGCACGAAAAGCTTTGAAATTAGGACATGAGGTTTAGTGCAATTTCGTCTCAAATGTTTTTTTTTTTCACTTCTGAAACGTCGCAGAAAAGAGGCTATAGCGAAAATACCACGATGACCTATTTGGAGCAATGAAACCCTAGAAACCTGGCTCTAATTCCAAATGTTATGAAACTAGCTCACAAAAAGATAGAAAAGATAGATCAACTCCTTAGAATTCAGCCTCTTCGAGGGGGAAACCTCCTTTACATTACATAAATGAACAATTCTTGGATGATTCAAATGACAAAACCTCCTTCCTATATATAGGAGTCTAAGGTGTCACAATATAACGAAGCTGACCTAATAATAATAATATAAGGGCACAAAAATAACAATAGAGGGATTCTATGGAGCACATTAATTACAATATGGGGACAATAGGGGCACAACAATATTAATAAGGGATACAACTACAATATTAATGGGGGCATCACTAGTATCATAAGGACCTAACATAGTCCATTCTATTTATGCAACTTCTTATGAAATTTTAATTTGATGCTCAGAGAGAGTTATGATGATTTTCCCAACGTCACCGGTTTGGAATATAATTCAGGAGTCTTCAAAAGCCCTAACTTCGTTAGATCATATCTCTGAAACTATAGAGAGACAAGATCTGAAATTTGGACTTGATGTTCAGATTGCTTTCAGTACAAATGGTGTTTATTTTTAGCTTCTAAAATGTCGTAGAGAAAATGTGATAGCGAAAATTCCACGATGACCTGTTTGGAGCAGCAAAACCCTAGAATCCAAAGCTCTAATACCAAATGTTAAGAAACCAACTCACAAAAAGATAGAAAAGGTAGATCAACAACTTCAAAATCAGCCTCTTCAAGGAGGAAAACTCCTTTACATTACACAAATGAACAATTCTTCGATGATACAAATGAAAAACCTCCTTTCTATACATAGGAGTCTAAGGGATCACAATATAATGAAAGATGACATAACAATAATAATATAACAGCACAAAAATAATAACAATGGGCTTCTATGGGGCACAATAATAACAATATGGGGACAATAGGGGCACAAAAATAACAATAAGGGCTACAATGAAAATAGTAATGGGGGAATCACTAGTATTATAAGGACCTAACACATGATTAGAGTTTTATCATTTTTGACCCTGGTGATCTAGATCCCTACAACCTCCACAAAATATCCAAAGGAACTTGGCTATAATAAAAAAATATCTGTAAACTGTCATGTATATTCCACTCGACAATTCTTCACAACAGATCTGATAATAATATATTAAAATACTGAAATTTTACACTATTATAGTTTTACTAAATTTTAATTTTTTTTCACTTAATTGTAATTAATGCATGCATACGAATATAACTTATGTAGAAAAGTATAGAATGAAAAAATTATCCCACACACACACACACAAGACATAGGATATTCACTTTAGGAAACCCTTTTGGGGGAAAACCCAACTGGAAGGTGAGGTCGCTTCACTCTCTTTCTCTATCTGGAAATATGGATGCAGGTGCAAAGAAGTAATGTTTGTGGCTCGTGGGCTCCCATAGTGAATAATTCATCTCTATTTTCTTTACCTCCTATCTCTCCTAGCTATCTTTGCTCAGCTATGGAACACAATTCTCTCAAAACAATGGAATGCCTCTTCCTCCTAGTGAACCTGTTATAAAACAACATGATAGCCTACTAGAGGTTAAGTTTGAATATATAAAATCTTAACTCTTAACTCTTAACTATATATAATATAGACTCTTAACTAGTGGTTAAGTTTGACATCCTCACGAACTATATGTGTGAAAACAGGAAGGTCAACTTCTAAGTGGCATAAATTTTGCATATAGACTCTAATTGAGGCACTTCTTGCAATGTGGAAATATCTCTATGTGTATAATAGTATGAAATGGTTCCACATTAAATCGGCCTCATTTTACCTTGAGAAAACATTGGTTGATGGCTCAAAATGATCTTAGAAGGTTTCAGACCCCATTTCGCAAACTGGGTCCTATGGGTAAAAACGACCCCATGAGATGATTCCTCCACATTTTCCACTTTGAATGCATCTAGATTGATGAAAAATAATGTACTGATCTAATCAAAATTATCATCAAAATTAGCATCTTCTTCCAAAGAACTTGTTTCACTAATTGTAGAATAATTAAACTCACAGTCATGAGAAATGTTACTTAAACTCGAAGTAACATCACCTTCAGAAGAACTTTTTATTTTAAATAATCATACTTCATTGGAAATTTCCAAACATGTATGGATCTTCTTAAATTTTGTTCAAGTGGTTGTGATGGTTCCTCATCATGAAGTATAGTTTATTTATGAACACTTTCTGACCCTACAGAAGCAACATTTATCCTCAAAAGTTTCTTTAGCAAAAACATTTTCGCAATTAAAAGATGGAAAACTCGCATACTGATTTAGAATGGGAACCCCCTGTTCAGTATGTGGAACATCATTATCATATTGAAAATAAAACTTTTTGAATGTAAATTTATCCAGATGAGTCAGTTGTCTATCAACAATGGAATTATATTTATCACATTCAAGAAAAATAACATTTCTAGAAATAATGAACCTCTTATTCCCTTCATCATATAACCTGTAAGATTTTGAAGAACTAGAATATCCCAAAAATATGAATTTTGGACTTCTGACACCCAATTTATTTCCTTGTTGCTTTGGAGTTAAAGCATAACATGTAGATCCCAAAACTCTGAAATGTTGAACAATAGGAAGTCTATTATACCAAATTTCATAAGGGGTTTTGTTGTTCATAATAAATAATGACAATAATTTCTAATATAAGTTGCACAAAGAAGAACTTCTCCCCAAAATATCAACTTCACATTTTTAAAAACATCGTGAATCTAACCATATTAAGCAGTATCTTATTCATACATTTTGCAACACCATTCTGTTGTGGATTATAAGGTATTGTAGTATGATGTTTGATGACATTGTCCTTCAAATATTGTTCAAAATAATTAGAAGTATATTCTCCACCGTTATCAGTTCTTAGAATGGTAATATTTAGTTGAGTTTCATTTTTGAGCATCGAATGAAAAGTTTTAAAAATTTCAAATACTTGTGACTTATCTTTCAACATATACACCCAACACATTCTCGAATATTCATCAATAAATGTCATCATATATTTTTTACCATTGGCAGATGGAACATGCATAGGTCCACATAAATTTGACTGTATGATACCTAATTTTCTTGAAGCTCTAGAAGAAGAACTATGAAAATGCTGCTTAGAATGTTTCCCCAAAATACAAGCATCACATGGTGTAATATTTCTTCGAATTGTAGGAAATCATTTTATACCCTCTTGTTTCATAATTATGATTCTTTCATAATTAATGTGAGAAAAACTAGCATGCCATAATAAACTAGAAGATAGATTATCACTTTGATGTGTTACAAGAGTAAAACTATTGTGAGAATTTATAGTAGATGATTTTCCATTCAATTTTAAAAGTGTATGTTCTTCAACAACGGTCATAACGACTGCATGATCAAATGATCTACATATCTCAATAGTGCCATCAAAGGTATGTATGGAATGCCCTTGTTGTCAAATATGTATAAGAGACATTAAACTTCTTTGAAATTGTGGAATATAAAGAAAATCCTATAGAACACAATCTGCAAGTTTTCGTATCTTCAAACAAATGGATCCAATTCCTAAAGGCTTAATTTGAGATTTGTCAGAAAAATATACTACTCCATCAACTGGGTCTTGAATGTTTCGAAACAATATCTCCTAAAGGTAATATTACATGTAGCTCTTGAATCCAAAATCCAACTATCTTTCCATGAAGAAAATGTAGTACCAAAAATATCATTAATTTTGAAGTTGAAATGAACAACAATATATTGGGAAGTTTCTAATGATTTTTCTTTATCTGATGGTGGTTGTTCCTTCTTTTCATTAAATTGTTCTTTCCATTCACTAATCTTATCCCAAGGAGTTATTCAATTAATGGAGGTGTGACCTACTCTTTCACATCTATAACGTTTGAGATTCTTTTATTATTTTGAAAACTTTGTTGTTGTTTTTAACCTTGTTTCCTATTACCTTAATTATTATTTACCCCCCACCTCTAAAATGTTCTCCACCATAGCCTCTAGTACTTGAATTCATATTGGAAAAAGTAATTTGACAGAAAATAATAATGCTTATCACAAAGTTTTGCACTGAATCTTTGTCAAAACAAAAATGACAAATGTGGACTTCAAATTTAAATAACACCAAAAGATTAATGTACTATATGAAAAGTTAATGTGACTCCTTTGGGAATGTTGTAACTCTATAGACAATTCTAGGTTAAGGAATTGTGTGAGAGGATCCAAAATGTTTTGTTTTGTTTTGTAATTTTGGATGACCAATGCTTTAAATTGTTAAAAAGGTGCAAACTCTTAATTATTTATGATATATTAAAATGGTTGACTCTTCACCTTTAACATAATTTAGCTTTGAAAAAAGATGTGTAATGTTGAACTTAAGAATATATATGATTCATTAAATCTTCAAACATAGTATTTAACTTGTCATATAGAGTTGATGCATGTAAAATCCTTTTACAGCCAAACAAAATATATTTAAAGCTTAAATGGAAGTGACAATTAAAAGATGTAGATGAATTAATTAAAACAAAAACTTCCAATTAACTAGTCTTTGTAATTGATTATAAATTCATAGGAGTTTTCAAATAGATTGACATTTAATATTACCTTACACAGATTTCGCATTAATTTCAAACATATGCATAATTAAACAAAATGAAAACATAAGTAACAATAGAAGTACTCACAAGAACACAAGTTGTTTCAAGATGAATATGAAATCCTTCTATTAATCTCAGAAAAACTTTAGAGAATTACAATTCTGCTTACTAGTTTATCACACGAGTTCAACCCTTCATACTTCGAGATACAAAGTATTTATACAATTTTCTTCAAAATATCTTGATTTAAAAAAATAAGATTTATTTAAAAAATATCTTTGAAACTAATTACACAAATAAAACTATAAAACATAAAATTTTAACTGCGTAGACATCTTGCATAGAATTCGAGGCTTCTAGTGATGACCAAGGCTATAAAAGATGATGTTTTGTTGCCTTTCCTAATCATTTGTTCATTTTCTCCTATATACCTGCAAATTATTGCTTAAACCCATGGTTTGTTCAGTCAATGAGTTCACATATATTTTCCCATATTTCTTCATCAAGAATGGAATATTTTATTAATTTTCTATAAGTCTCATCCACTTCAGTGGATTTCTGAAAGAGGGGTTTGACTATGAACAAATGTTTGATTTCATGTTGGATTAACAAATAAAAACTCAAACCTTCAATAAAATCCTTCCCTGTAATGGTTCCCTTCATCTTAGCAAATGTCGATTTGTCCACAGCTATAGAATGATGTCTACGCTTGTATTCTTCAAGGGAAACCAATCCGTCTCCTATTCCTCTCAAACCTAGAAGTCCTTTCTGATGAAGTAAATTAAATTTTACATGAAGCTTCTAGATGCTAGCTTCTAAATTATGACACTTATTTTCTAATTGCAACATTAATTTTATTTTGGTAAGTATCCTTCTGACTTCCAGAATAGTTTCAGTTATGTCTTCAATGTCATAGTATTCCATCTCTTCCCTTATTTTTGAATTCAAAATTCTGAAAAATGTTGTTTAACCTCTTGGTTTATGATTCAAATCTTTCTTTACTTCTGTTATTACCTCCTTTGACTTCTCCAATAAATCTTCCTACTCAAAAATGATTTCAATTGAAGGCCATAAGTTAGTTATGGATTCTTTTATATCCAACCAGATATTTTATATGGCTTCTGGAATAGTTTGAGCAATAGCAGTCTCATTTTCAAGGGTATCTATTCTCTGAGTTACCCTATGGCTTTTTTGAAGCTTTGCCAAGTAAACATTATCAGTTTTGATTTTCTACTCCTGAAGATTTTTGAGTTGAGCTTTTAGATTTTCAATTTCTTGACCCTTTAATGATAAAACTCCCATAGCTTTAGCTTGATCAGCTACTGAATCTTAGAATTGTTTTTCCACTATTATGGCTGCTACAATAGAAGTTGTTGCTATAGAAATAGTTGTTGTTACATCACCTTGCTATTCTTTTTCTTTTAATAAATTCTCTAATTCAATCTCCATCTTCTGTATTTGCAAATTTTGTTCAATAATAATCTTAGAAATGCTTTCTTTCTGTTTCTCCAATTCACCAATTTCTTTGGTTTGTTGATCTTTTGTGGTAGGGAGTTTTAGTTGTTTTCTTAGTGCTAGGATATCAACATTTTTTCTCCTATTCCTTTCTTCAGCGACTTTCACATTACTAGGATCATATCCCAATTTAATTACCATATCTTCTAAATATTTTATCTTGGTATCCTTAACTAGAGATGATATTTTTTCTAACTTTAGCTGTGACTGAATATTGTTTAATGAAACCTACAACTTAGATGTTTCCATTGTTGAACTAGTCAAAGTGGAGTAAATCATTTCTCTAGCTTTATTGTGTAAATTAGCATAGTCAATAGGATGAATCTCTTTAGTATCAAAAGAAAAAGAAAAAAACCTTTTTTATTCTTCTGTAGTCCTAGGGAAGAGAACTTTAGGCTCTAAGAGGACCATATAAAATTGTCCTTTCTCAATATCCAGTGCAGAAAGAAGTCTGTCCTGAGAGGCTGAAGTCTTCTTCCAAAATTCAGAATAGGTGGTGGCTTTTAATGCCTCATTTTTCCTTTTTATTTCCTTGTATCTAGCAAAGATACTTGGTTTTGTTGCACTATGAGTTAGCTCTAATGTCTGAGTTGTTTCTAATGTGTCTTGAGAAAATGCGGATATAAGAGAACTTGATAAAATCTCCTAAATCCTTAGAAAAGTTGTAGCATGGGGACCTGTTAGAACCAATGTAGTATGTTCCTATGAACTCTCTTCCTAAAATGGCTCTTTAAGAGGATTCTTCGTCTTCTTGTTCTTGTACAATGTGAAATTTGTTTCTTGAATTTCAGAACTTAAAGGGGAAACACTTTCCTTTGGCATTTTAGTATATTTCTCTGATGGAACTGGAGTCTGTGATGTTGTTGAAATGAAGAAGTATTATTATGTTTCTTGTAATGTATTCTCTTGCCACTCTTTTTTACTCATGTACTGTTCAATTTTTGGTCTCGGAGTGTGTGCTTAAGGAGTAGTTTTATATTTTACCCTTAGCTTAGAAATAATCCCCAAGGGATCATAAGACAAAGAAAAACTTAATTTGAACTTAATTTTTTTCAAAAGAAGATCTGCCTCCTTCGCTGTTGTGTTGGTGTTGTAAATGAAGGGTTCAATCTGGGGCTTTAACTTGAATTGAGACTTTTTCATAGCTGGCATAAAGTGTAGCTCATCCATGTTCATCCTCTGCCTAATTTAGTCTAATGAAAAATCATGATTGGAACAAACTTAGGAAACTTATATGGAGGAAGCTCACATCCATATACTTTGATATTTGTGTAGTTTTGATGTTGGTACCAATATCTAGTCTTTGTTTTCTAACTAAGGTGGAGAATTCTCTTGATTTCAGGTGAAATCCTAGGAAAGGAATCACTATTGGGAAAGCATGAAACCATATGTAGGAACTGATTTTTGTAATAAGTGAAGGAAAATTCATTGGTTTTCTACCATATCAAGGAAGTCTAATGAATTAGAGATTGAGGATTACCCTATTCATCTAACTTATGCAATGGAAACATAAAATCATCTGCTTCATGAAACAAGAACAAATATACAAAAAATGATGTGTATTTAAATTCTCCTTCAATAGAAAACTTCAAGAATTGATCATGGATAGATTTTGATAGAAATTCACTATAATTGAAGATAATTGAGGGTTTTTCACCTACTGAAAATAGTGATAGAAATCCTAGAATAATTTCACTAACCCACTGATCAGTTGGATAACCTAATAGAAAAGAAACCATTGAGAAAACCTATCTAGTCATCTCTGTAAACATTGAGGAAGGGTATAGAGGATTTTTTCTTGGCAATTCTGCAATTTCAGGTAAAAGTATCTCGAAAATCTTATCCCTTTGAGGCAAAGTGACTTTCTTATAGATTTACGTGAGGGAATCTACAGAAAAAGGGTGTAGAGGGGTTGAAGGTTTAACTTGAAGCATTTGGCATATAAACTCAAGGGATATTGTGAACAAAATATCATTGTTTTGAGCAATAATGGATCTTTGACTTGGGACATACGTAAAATGACACCGGGCTACAAATTCTTGAAATAAATGTGTCTGACAGAAGGTGAATTGAGGCAATAAGGAGTCCCACATGCTCAATTCATTGCTGGCATCAAAAAATTTCTGTTTGGCCCAATTTTGTAGTTCATAAAGATCGAGCTCACACTGTGTTTTAGAAATTTTGTACTATTGGTAAACTAAGGGTAACTTATCTAAGTCTAGAACAGGGAGCAACAATGGATTTTCTTCAGCTAGTTTAGAATTTCCTTTAGAAGAAGTCATGATGAAGATGTAATTAGGTAAGGACTATTGTTTTTACCAGGTGATTAGCTGATTGATGCAGTGATTAATTATTGAGCACTAGTTCTAGTTGTAATGGACCTGTGCATGCAACTGTTGGATGAACATAAGCAGAAAGAATGGAGGTAGAACGTATATGTTATATTTATGTATGAAGGTGAAATCATTTGGAGGGATGATTGTTGATAGAAGTGGGGTATTTATTGTGGGAAGACAATGGTCATGATGGAGTGGTTGGATAATATAACGGTAAATAAATGGACAAATGGGAGTTGGACACATGGCAGAGACAGAGTGGCATTTTATTTTTGGCTGGAGAAGAAATGGTCAATCGACAATTTTTGGGGGGCGGGGTGGGGATGCTACATGGTTTTCGGGGAGGGGGGAGGGGGGAGGGGTTGAAATGAACGAGAGGAGGACACGTCAGCGACGACAATTTTAGTGAATTCATATTTTCAGACCCCCCCCCCCCTTGGTTAAATGTCAGAAATGCGGAGGGGTGGGGGGGGGGGGGGGGTCCAAAATGTTCCCCCAACTATTGATCTAGGCGGGGAACACCCTGATGGTCCAAAATAGCATGATTATTATAATAAACGAAAAAACGTCAAACCAGACTTTATAAAAGAATTTAATCAGTCTCTAATTATTATTTAAACTAATTAACAACTAACTAATAATATATGTATGCAGAATTTGGATTAGTAGGCCTTCTATGTGGGATTTATTTCTTTTTTCCTTTTTCTCTTTTATTTTTCTATATTTTTTATATGCTTTTTCTTTTTTATTTTTCTTTATATATATATATATTTATATATTATATTATTTTTTCAACAAATAAAATGTAAAATACAAAGTAGGTTAGAACATCAGCTCCATCTGGGGAATTCTTCCCCTTGTGGGATGTAGAGAACATGAAAATCCATGTGCCTTCTCCTTGGGCTATGGAGTCTTTGCTGCAAAAATCACACTTGATGGAAAAAATTAAAAAAAACCAGTAGTGTACAATGGACTATGACTGTAGCAACCCCAATACTGAATGTTGTATTTAAGATATTTTCCATTGACAAGAAATGAAGAATATCTTCCTTCTAGATTCTGTAATATGAAAGTGTTATTTCCATTGAATTATGGAATATGGAATGGTCCTGACCATGGATTATCAAACTTACCATGTTTTCCTCTTTCCTCTGTTCTGACATCCCATATTAAAACTAAATATCCTTGCCTGAGTTCTCTTTCCCTAGCATTTCTATCAAATAAGCTATTCATCTTATTCTAATATTGAGGAAGCTTGTACAAAACTTCATCTTTGCCTTGATTTTACTCAATGATATGATTGATTCTTCTTGAAAAGTCATCAGCTTCCCCACATGTTTCATATAAAAAATGCATAATAGGAAAAGCTAGTTGTGTAGGAAAAAATGCCTCAGATCCATAAACAAGTTGGAAGGGGGATTTACCAGTAGATCTCTTAGCTGATACTCTATTAGCCCAAACTTCATACTTGATATGAATATCCCAATTCCTTTTATGATTTGTTAGTACCTTTTTGATAACTTTGACCAATTTCTTATTTGATGATTCTGCCAATCCATTTCCATGAGGGTAATATGGGGTATAATGATGCAAAACTCTGATACTTTTGGCAAAACTCTATCATTTTAACATTGCTGAATACTTGTTCATTACCAGTGACTAATTTTTGTGGAAAACCAAATCTTGATAATGTGTTTTCTTCAATGAATTTGATGATAATAGTGTCTATTGCATTCTTCTCATGGATGGCTTCTACCCATTTTGTGAAGTAGTCTATTATAGTTACGATCCATCTGCGTTGATTACTGGATGTTGGAATTATTTCTACTATGAAATATATTCTCAACTATAAAAAGGTTGGTTCAATCAATATTGGAATAAGTGGAAGTGTTGCTAACCTTTGTTTCCCATCAAATATCTGACATAGAATACAACTTCTGACCTTTTCTCCAACTTGCGAAAACAATTTCTCTGAATAAAATCATGCTCTCAGAATTTTATATGTTGTTTCTCTCCAAGAATAGTGTCCTCCACATATACCTTCATGAAATTCTTCTATAACACCTTCTGTTTCATTTTAAGTTAGACATAAAAGAACGATATTCAATGTGTCTTTCCAATACAGATTGGTATTGATGATTTAATACTCCATACCTTGTAGTCTGAGATTTCTACACTAATTCTTTGTGAATAGAAGGAGATACTCAAAGTCACGAAGAAAATGTATAATATTAACATACCATTCAGATAGCGAGAACTTTTCATCAATATGAAGTGGAAGAGGAATTGAATATGTAGTAGAAGAAGGTTCTTGTGTGTTCTTCTCTGTTGAAAAGTGAGAAGGTTCTTATGTATTATTCTCTCCTAATCTTTGAGAAGGTTCTTTTGTATTCTTCTCTCTTGAAACTTGCATGATTTTATTGATTTCCAGAACTTTACAATTTGATTCAGCCAAGAGTTTGGCTAAACCTTGACCTTTCACCAATTTGGTAGATTTGATATCTAAATCAAATTCTAGTATTTTTGCAATCCATATTCCTCTCCTACCATTTGTATCAAGTTGTGTTAAGAAAATATTTATAACATTATTTGGGACATATGTAGTAATAGGAGAATGAAGGACATAAGTTTTGAAGGCTTTTAGGGCTTGCACAAGAGAATAGGCTTGCTTTTCAATGATATCACATTTTAGCTCAGCATCTCTCATTACATTGCTGAAAAATGAAATAGGTTTTTCATCTTCATTATCATTCTTTTGTAATAATACAACAACTAAGGTAGTATCGGTGGCAAAGGAGAAAATGATAAAAGGCTTTGAGTAGTCTGTACTGGCTAGTACTCGGGCTTCATAAATAAATTTCTCAATATGTGTAAAATCATACCTTTCCTATGCTATCCATTTGAATTCATGATATTTATTTAGAATTTCAGTAATTTCCTTGACTATCTTAGCATAATTTGGTATAAATCTTCTCCAAAAATTAATCTTTCCTAGAAAAGTTTAAATTTCCTTTTTATTTGTAGGTAGGCTAATTACCGCAATGACTGAGACTCTTTTTGAATGAATCACTACTCCTTCCATTGAAATAATCTGTCCAGGTAGCTTTCCTTCCTTTATAACAAACAACGATTTCTTTGGATTGAGTGAAATTCCATATTCCCTCCATCTATCAAAAAATTTCTCAAGTGCTTTAAATGTTTCTCATAACAACTTGAAAATAGAGTTAAATCATCAAGATAAATAACAAAAAATTTGTTAACCTTACCAAGAAATGCTAGGTCCATTGCTCTTTGAAAGGTAGCTCCTACATTGGTTAGGCCAAACGACATTCTAGCATACATAAATGTACCCAAAGGAGTTGTAAATTCTATTTTTTCCTTACCTTTTGGACTTACCAAGGTCTAATTGTATATAGAAAATCCATCCAACATTGAAACTCTATTTGAGCATGAAATTTTTTGGAGCAATTGATCCATCCTAGGAAATGGATAATTATCCTTTAAGGATAATTTATTTAGGTTTCTGATGTCTACACACAACCTTATCTCACCATTTTTCTTCCTTATAGGAACTAGGTTTGCTATTCAATTAGAGTATCTTTGGGGAACAATAATTTTTGCATCCAATAATTTCTTAAGTTCTTTTTCAATAGTTGGAAGCAAAATTGGATTTATTCTTCTCAATTTCTTTTTGAAAGTTTTTTCTTCTGGCTTGAGAGGAACTTAATGTTCTATAAGAGTTGTGTCCTAGGTTTTAATTTCTTCATATGACCATGCAAATACATCTTTATAATGTTTCAGACGATTAACATATTTTGCTTTTGTTTCCCGGGGTAATGATGCTGAAGCTTTTAGATTTATGATTTCTTCATTGTTTCCAATATTACAATATTCAACATCCTCTTTCTATAAATTTGATAATGAAGTTTTTGAAACATCATTATTATCAAAGAGTTTTTCAAGAGGAATTAATACTTTTGGAATGTAATTATTAGGCAACTGAATGATATTATGATCAACTATTTTCTGATTTAACTGTGAAGTTTCATTTTGAATTATGTTCATTGATTTGTTCTTCTTCAACTTGTAGGGCTGAAAATTCACCAATTGCTTGTAAGAAAATATTTAATTGATCATCATCCTCAAAAGCTTGTCAATGTTTAAGGCTGTCCAGGATTGAAGGCCTATACTTTACTTGAATTTAATATTGCAATTGCATAGGATCATGAATTTTGAAAGAGCTAGCAAAGACTACTAAAGAATCTGCATAAATATTTTCATTTATAGGGATTGTTGTAATATTAAAGGGTTAGAAGTAATTGTCCACAGAATCACATACCTCATTTCGATAAGATCTAAGCCTAATATGTCTTTCTTGGCATATATTTCTAACTTGTTTCACAATTAGCTCTGAGTAACTGAATACACTTAAGTTTTGAACTTTCAAACTTTTAGCTAAATCTAGTCCTAAAAGTAAGGCTTCAGAATCTACTACATCATTTGTAACATCAAAGTCTAACTTGAAAGATTGAGTTATATTTTATTTATCTGCAGAGATAAGAAGAATTCTAGCTCCGTCTCCATCTTTGTAAAAGGCTCCATCAAAGTTTAATTTCCAAACATTAGTATTTATACACTGGGTTTTATTTACAGTATGTTCAATGCTAAGTTGAGAATTTTGGAGATTATTAGATTTGAAAGTAAAACACCCAAAATCCTCCTCAACTACATAAATAGGATAGTTTATTTCTTAATTATCTTTACAAACAGTATTTATAAATCTCACCTCTCTGTATGATCTCAAATTCTCTCCCTCATAAACAATAATTGTAGCAAAAGACATATCCATTTGCAGACTTCCCCCTAACTTGGTACAACAAGATCTGGATAATAACATTCCAAATTTTGGGGGAATATCTATAACAACAATATTGAAAAATACACTCTTAGCAAGGATATAAGCAAGTGTAACAACTAAATATTTGATTAATCGAAGACAAGGTACTTTCTTTGAATCAAAGGCATATAAATCATGATAGGGTCTTTTGATTTGTAATTGAAGTTGGTCCATAATTACATTAGGCATTAGAATATGAGAGGCCACAAAATCTAACATACAATTATATAAGAGAAAATCATGAACCTTCAAAGTAACATAGAAAGGAGGGACATTTTCATCAATCATATCAGAACTAGGACCAAAAACCACTGAAGGTTTTTTATCTTGTAAACAAATCACATCTCCCTCAGCATCAATACTTGAATATTGGATCTATTTTGACACTTGATTCTTGTAACCTGGATTTTTGGAGAGTTTAGATAATGGAATGGGAATCTTGACTCTCTCTCATTATTTTTCCACATTAAAATATGTTGGAAAAATATTTTCAAATGTATTATGTTCATTTGGTTGATTTAATGGTTGAATCAACATTATTTATGTTTCAGTTATTTTAACCGGTGGTTCATTAATAATGAAATTTTCAGTTGGTCTACCAGGTCCTTGTCTTGGTCTCAAATCATATCTTCAATTTAATCCAGCAGTAAGAAATTCAAAGAAGGCCTAATATTTATAAACTTGAGAAGCCTCTTGATTTTGAATTGAAGGTTGATCATGAAAACTTGGAATTATATCATTTTGTGATGATGGATTATCATACTAATTGATATCATTTGTAACTGAAGGACTAGTTTCTTCAAGTTCCTAATAATAAATTGTCAATGGAGGTTGAATTTTTTTATCAGTGTTAGGTATTTGCAATATCTAAGGTTGAAAATGTCTCTTTTATTGAACTTGAGGTCTATTTGAGACTCGTTGATCTACTCTAGGTTGTGCTTCCATTTTTGAAATTCTATTTGAAATATTTCTTAGTAGAGATGTAATTTCATCTACTTTATGATCTTCACTCTTATTTTTAGAAGAAGTAGTACCTTCTTCCCTAGCTTTCATATTTCTCTCATATTTTTCATCATTTTCCTTAATTTTAGCTGATGTTGATCTATTAGCTTCAACTTCAATGAAATTGGTCTGCATGTCTACTAGGGTGACAAATGTTCTTTCTCTAAGCATAAAAACAAAAACATCATCAAAACCTTTATAGAATCTAACTTTAGCTACAGGAACTGGTGGTTTACATTCTGGTGGTATTTTTTTATAAATTTTATTAAATATTTTTATGAAATAAACCACATCATCACCACTATTTATTTTTATATCATCAAATTATGTAAGATAGTAAAAAAGATCATTTATAACTCCCCATTGGTTTTTGATGATAGTGATCAATTCATTCCATGCAGGGATAGAACGAGCTCTCAATTGTGTAAACCAAATCCTAACATTTCACTCAAGAGATTGAAAAAATATCCTCATGTACACATCTTCATTATCTGTGTTCATATTATCAGCAAAATACAAAAAGGCAGCTAAATGATCCTCAACAGATAAACCATTTTCCCCTTTAATCCTAGGTAAGTGCTTTAGATATCCATCTCGAGAATTATTAAGCTGACTAGGAAGGAATAAGGCTACATAACGAGACTGAATGTTAGGTTGAAAACCAACCATTTGATTAGGTGAAGATAGTGGAGATGAAGACTAATTTTGAGGGGATAAGGAGGGTGAAGATGAAGATGAACTTATGGGAGATGAAGGAGGTGAAGATGATTGAGTAGAATTTATAGAAGTTTTTATTAATGGTGATTGAATACCTAAATTCTTCACTTCTGGACCAAAATTTCTTCACTTTGAAATAAATGATTTGTATAAACAGAGAAGTTATCTTCAGGTTTATCAGAAGTAGATGGATAGGTATGAAGGATATAAGAAATAAAATCACTAGTTTTTAATTCAGGCAATTATAAAACTAATTCTGCTTATGATTTGGGAGATTCTGAAAGAGATTTAGGAATTTTGTAAGATTCTAATTGATGTACAAGAAGAGTTGACTGCATATAAACCCCTTTGGATCAAATTTCTAATTGTTTTGGTGGTAGATTTGATAGTTCAGGAGAAATTGGGACATGTCTAAAAGGATCAGTTTGTGAAACAATTTCAGGCAGAAGTGATACAGGAGAAAAAATAGGGGCTTCTAATCTTCATCTTAAAGAGGAAACTCTCACTAGCCTCTCTTGATCTAAAAATGGAGAATAAATATGAGGATCTTAGAGAGATCTAGTGTGCCTGCGTGAAGCCAATTTTGTTTTGTGGAATCGCTAGTTGAAATATTTTAACCTACTAACCTTTTTCTCACCATTAAAAGGAAAGCCTAATCACGGGAAAGATAATTCAAACTTTTTCTCTCCCCGGAAACAACTCCAATATGATGTTGTACCCCTGTAGAAAATTCTAGGTTAAGGAATTGTCCTAGAGCATCTAAAATGTTTTTTTTGTTTTGGATGTTTGGATGACCAATGCTTTAAACTATTAAACAGGTGAAAAATCTTAATTATTTATGATATATTGAAAGGGATGACTCTTCACCTTTAACATAATTTAGCTTTGAAAAAATATGTGTAAGGTTGAACTTAAGGAATATATATGATTCATTAAATCTTCAGACTGAGTATTTAACTAGTCATATATAGTTGATGCGTGTAAAATGATTTTACAGCCAAGAAAAATATATTTAACGAATAAAGGGAATTGACCATTAAAATATGTATAGGAATTTGTTAGACCAGGAGGTAACTCCTCAAATTGTAACCGTATTATTCATTCAGGTTGTTCATTATTATATACAAGAGGGAGTGACAGATCAGTTCATCTCCTAATGACTCTCCATTTTTTCTATTATTTATTTACACTAATTATAGTTGTTCACCCAATCCGTATGATTAGGTGCCAACATCCCCCCCACCCCCTTAATCTGAAGTGATGTTGGTGAGTCCAAGCATCGTTCTGAATCTTTCAAGATTTTCTCTTCCAAGTGCTTTGGTGAAGATGTCTGCAATCTGTTCATTAGTGGAACAATGCAGAAGATGGATTGTTTAGGCCTCAACATGATGTCGAATGAGATGATATTTTGTATTGATGTGCTTCATTCGATCATGGAACTTTGGGTTGTTGGCCAACTTTATTACCGAGGTATTATCAATCATGAGTGGAGTCGATTGTACTTGTTTAACTTGCAAATCTTCCATAATTTTCGTGAGCCACACATTTCTTTTGTTGCCTCTACTGCTGCAACATATTTTGCCTCTATTGTGGAATATGCTGGAAATGATTGTTTGTGTGATCTCCAAGAGACAACTCCTGATCCAAGACTCATAGCATAACCCAAAGTAGATACCCTAGTTTCTTTGTCTCCATCAAAGACTGAATCAAAGTATCCAATCAAGCTTAAGTCACCCACCTATGTATACTTGATTCCAAAGTCTTGAGTTCCCTTCAAGTAATTTAGAACTCTTTTTGTAGTAGACCAATGTCCCTCACAAGGCTTTTTCATAAACCTGGAGAGGATTCTAACAGCAAACAAAATGTCCGTTCTGGTAGTAGTTAGGTAGTTGAGACTTCCTACAAGCTGTCTATACTTTGTTGCATCCTCAAATTCCTTTCCTTCAATGGATGTGAGCTTTAAGTTTTGTTCCATTGGAGTAGTCAGAGGATTGCATTCAATCACACCAAACCTATTCAACAAATATCCAATTTACTTCTTTTGACAAAGGAAATATGGACTTTAGATGTTGAGTTACTTCAATACCAAGATAGTAATGAACATAGCCCAAATCAGTCATTTCAAAACCTTTCCTCAATTCCTTCTTTATGGATGCAATGTAGCTCTCATTGTTCCCTATCATCAGAAGATCATCTACATATACCACAAGATATACAACTATTTTTCCAACATTCTTGACAAACAAATTTGCATCATTAAGATCATAATGTTTGAAATTTAGTTTCAGAAGATGCTCAGTTAGCTTTTCATACCAGGCTCGTGGTGCTTGTTTGAGGCCATACAAGGATTTCACAAGTTTTCATACTTTATGTTCATGTCCTTTTACAACAAATCCTTTAGGCTAGGACATAAGAACATTCTCTTTTAGTTCTCCATTCAGGAAAGCAGTTTTTACATCCATTTGATGGCCTTTCCAACCGTTCTGAGCTGCTAGGGAAAACAGTGTCTAGATGGTAGACCATTTTGTTGTGGGGGAAAAAGTCTCCTCATAATCGTCCCCTTCCTTCTGTGCAAAACCTTTTTCCACAAGCATGGCTTTGTGCTTGTCAAGTGAGCCATCAACTTTATACTTGTTCTTGTAGACCCACTTCCAGCCAATTGGTTTTGTTCCCAATGGAGGTTCAACTAGCGTCCAAGTGCCATTGTTTATCAAGGCATCATACTCCTTTTGCATTGCTTCTTTCCATTCATCATGAGAAGCATTTTATTTGAAGGAATTTGGTTCAAAATCTATACACAAATTCAATTCACAATCATAAGAAACATCCATATCAACAGGTGAATCAAAGTCATTTACATCACCTCCATTTTGTCGGGTCGAATTTCTAGTTCCTATGTTTCCAACCTCATTAGAATGAACACTTTCAAGTGTCTTTGTCAACCACTTTGGTGGACCTTTCTGAGATGGTCCAGGCTACTCCGTTGATTGAGTTGGGACTGAATCAAGATTGAGTCTCCCAATTCTATCAATCACATCACTCAAAGTATCATTCGTTTTTGGAGTTTCATGTGGGGGAGAGAGTGCTTCAGAAGAATATTCCACAGGTTGATATAGTACAAGAATTCCCCCTTCAAGATGTGGAATCTAATTATCAAAGTCTTGAAATGATTTTGCATTTACGAATCTATCCATGCAATCAAGTTGCCGCTCAACAACATTGTTAGTTTTGGAAGATTCAAGAAAGATTACATCTCTAGATACAACAAACTTTTTATTGACTTCATCATAGAGACAGTATGCTTTGGAGGTGTTTGAATACCCTAGGAAGATACACTTACGACTTCTTTCACCAAGTTTGTTTCTATGTACCTTTGGTATCAAGGCATAACATGTGGAACTAGAGACGCTGAGATGCTTTACCGAAGGAATGTGCCCATACCACATTTCATAAGGAGTCTTGTTTCTAATAGCATTAGATGGACATCTATTCTTTACATATACAACACATAAAACTGCATCATCCCAAAACATCATTTTTACATTTTTGAAAAACATCATGGAGTGCACCATATTTAAGATTGTCCTATTCATTCTTTCAACTACTCCATCCTATTGGGGATTATAAGGCACAGTTGTTTGATTTTTGATCCCATGCTGGCGAAGATAGTTTTCAAATTCATTTGAAGTGTATTCCTTTCCATTATCAGTGCGAATAGAACCAATATGAGATTGTGCATCATTTTCAATCCATGTATGAAAATTCATGAATGTTTGAAAAGCATCAGATTTGTTCTTCAATAAATAAACCCAACACATTCTGGTGTAGTCATCAATAAATGTCATCATATATTTATTTCCATTTGCAAAAGGAATAGGCATTGGACCACATAAATTTGACTGAATGAGTTCAATTTTCTATGTGCTCTGGAATGCGAATCATGAAAACTCTGTTTGCTATGCTTTCTTAGAATGCAAGCATCACATTGCTTAAGTTTCCTAGGAATTGTAGGCAAACCAGTAACACCATTTTTCTTCAAGAAGCGGAGGTTGTCATAGTTCAGGTGTCCAAATCTAGCATGCCATAATAAACTTGATGGAAATGTACCTTCTTCGTAATGATAATTGTATGAATTTTTTTTTTCACGAGCAAAGGTACCCTGCAGCTTGAGAATCCATTCATCTTCTATCCTCGTCATGACAAGTGAGTGGTCGGATGCTTTTCTCACCTCAAGCTTGCCATCAAACATATGAATGGAGTGTCCTTGCTGGTGAATGTGGACCAAGGACAACAAGTTTCTCCTCAGCTGTGGGAGATATAAAACATGATGCAGAAGAAAGTCTGGGAGACCAGACAATTTAAGCCTGATTATACCAAGCCCTGATGGCTTGAGTTTTGATTTGTATGAAAAGTATACTTCTCCATCAACGTTGTCAGCAAATTATTCAAAAAAATCTCTTCTAAAAGTGACATGGCAAGTTTCTCCTAAATCAAGTAACCAATCATTTTTCCAAGAAGCAAGTGAGGCATTAAATAAGTCTTCATTTATTGCAATATTAAAGTGTGCCACAACATAGTGAGTAGATTCAGGTGCTATACCTTTCTCTTTGTTATTAGTTTTACCTTTGGGTTGGTTGATTTCATGCTCAATTCTGGCCCAAGGCAACCTGCATGTGGATGCATCATGTGATCCATCTCTTTTGCAGCGTATGCACTGCAAATCTGACTTTTCTCCTTGAGAGTGTCTACCCCCCCTGCCTCTGAAATTTCTTCCTCTTCCTCTTCGACCTCCTCTTCCTCTCGAAGAATTTTGAGTAAGATTCTTCTTTCTATATGCAAGGAACACAACCTCTTCATAAGACTAAGGAGTTGTCTTCTTCCCAAAAGCTTTCTCTCTTTCAGCAATTTTTTTCACAAGGGAGTCAATGGTAATATTTGAGAGGTTTCCCTTTGCTTGAAATGACTCAAGATAATTTGAGTAAGTGGGATAAATTGCCTTAAGAAAAGTTATCAGAGGAATGTTTAGTTCAACATTAGTGACTTTGATATCATGCATAATAGATTTTACTTCTGATGCAAAAGCAAGAGGATCATTATTTTGTAATTCAAGGGTGAACAATTTAATCATGAGTTGAACAACTTCAAGTGCATAGTGTGAGTCATAGAGTTCCTTCACTTTTTGTAAGGCTTTGAAAGCATTTGATAATGGAGAAATATGGCGAATCACCTCTTCATTTACTGAATATGTAATCAATGCATAAGCTTTATTGTTCTTATTTTCCCAAATGGCAAATTCCTTGTCTGAGGTAGGTTGTTTTGGCTCTTTGTCTCCGTTTCCAACACACACTCCTTTCCATAACTCATTAAAAATGAGAGTGTGTTGGATTTTCCGAGACCACTTAGGATAATTCTCCTTCCCATTGAGAACCACTCCCACAACAGATATCAATGAGTGCATTTTAAAAATATGTACTATGTAAAAAAAATCGCTCTTTTGCTGGTAAAAAAAATGACGTAGGAGTTTGACAAAAATGAGGTGCTAGTCCGTAATTTGAATACTGGTTAACCTTTTAACCTCATCAGCAAAGATGCATCTTTACACAATTCACGGACCTGTGGATTATGGGCCCTTAACATTTTATTAATTTATTTATCACAGCCAGAATGAACATGATTTCCTTAATGTTTATGACTAGAACCAAAATAAATTTAATCTCCTTTATGATCATTTTTAATCCGGCAGAAATGTTAACCTATACACATGTTGTGATGTGATTATCGTCTGTTCAGTTAACCAACGAACAGTCGTGATGGCCTGAACTCAATAAGATTGTAATCCCTTTGTATAAAACCTTATCGTGTCTGAAATTTAAATTAACTCACCTACATCTTCCGACACGAAATGCATCCAATTACCCATTAAACAGATGGCTCGATCACTCTAAAACTTAAACTATTTTTAATGATTTTATCGAATCTGCTATTCGAGGCAGCTTGCTTGCAAGTTCCCGTGCGATCACAGTGGATCTTCTTAAATCCAGTTCTCTATGTATATTTTCCCAATCATTGTCCTTTTATCAAGCACTTCAATCCGCACCGTTGATCTCACTTCTCCAGATCCATTGGATATCACGTCATCCACTAACCAACTAACCCAGACAATCTCCACCATCGATGTCACCCGTCCAATGAAACGATTGTCACGCAATCTCGTGCGAAATCTTGAACGACCGATATCAGGTCGAGAGCACGTGAGAAAAGCGGTTTTCCCATTCTACGTGTCACTCACTAAGGTTAATCACGTGAATTTTAGGAATACTATTTACAACCTTTAGGGCACACGAGATACTGCTTCCCACTTATCAATACCACCCACATGCTTAATTCATACTTTTAATAAAGGCACTTAAGGGAAGGTTTAGTGCTTAAACTTAGTATTAATGCTCAACACTAATTAATTGTGATTTTTAAATAAAATGTATGAACAGAAAAAAATACCTCGCATAACCAGCCGAACGTCTGCAGTAGTTTCCAGAGAGGGGCAACAATTGCGAGAGAGGGGAAAACTTGTAGAATGGTTATAAAATTCTTGAGAGAGGCACAACTATGGAGTGGTTGCAAGAGGTCAGTTATGCAAAATAGGAAAAACATAGGCAGAAGGGAGTTACAGAGCAGAGAGGGAAGCCAAAAATGGCGATGGCTCTGATACCATGTCAGACCAGGCAGTAACTCCTCAAAATGTAATCATATTATTCATTTAGGTTGTTCATTATTATATACAAGAGGGAGTGACAGTGCATTTCATCTCCTGATGACTCTCCATTTTCTCTATTATTTATTTACACTAATTATAGTTGTTCACCCAATCCCTATGATTAGGTGTCAACAAAATTAATTAAAATAGTAAGTTCCAATTAACTAGTCTTTGTAATTGATTATAAATTCGTAGCGGTTTTCAAATAGATTTTCATTCAGTTTTATCTTACCCATATTTCCCATTAATTTCAAACATATGCATAATTAAACAAAATGAAAACATAAGTAACAATAGAAGTACTCATAAGAACACAAGTTTTTTCAAGATGAATCCATAATCCTTCTATTAATCTGAGAAAAAATTCAGAGGATTACAATTCTTCTTACTATTTTATCACAAGGGTTGAACACTTCATACTTCGAGCTACAAATTATTTGTACAACTTTCTTTAAAATATATTGATTTAAAGAATCAATATTTATTTAAAAAATATATTTGAAACTAATTACAAAAATAGAGCTATAAAATAGGAAACTTGAACTGCTTGGAAAACTTTCACAATATTAGAGGCTTCTAGTGATGACCGAGGTTGTAAAAGATGATGTTTTGTTGCCTTTCTTAATCATGTGTTCTTTTGCTCCTACAAATGTGCATCTCATTGCTGAAAATCTGTTTCCTACTACCAAAAGCCCATTGTTTGTTTAGTCAATGAGTTGACATATCTGTTCCCATCTTTCTTCATCAGGAATGGGATATTTTATTAATTTTCTATAAGTCTCATCCACTTCAGCGTATTTTTGAAACGTGGGTTTGACTATGAAAAAATGTTTGATTTAATGTTGGATTAACAAATTAAAACTCAAACCTTCAATAAAATCCTTCACTATAATGTTTCCCTTTATCTTAGAAAACATTGATTTGTCCACAACTATAGAATGCAGTCTACGTTGGTATTCTTCAAGGGGAACTAGTCTATCTCCCATTCCTCTTAAACTTGTAAGTCATTTCTCATGAAGCACACTAGACGTTTTATGAAACTTCTGGATTGTAGCTTCTAAATTATGACACTTATTTCCTAATTGCAACATTAAATTTCTTTTGGTAAGTATCCTTCTCACTTCCAGAATAGTTTTAGTTCTTTCTTCAATGCCATAGTATTCCATCTTTTCCCTTGTTTTTGAATTCAAAATTTTGATAAATGTTGTTCCATATCCTAGTTTATGACCCAAATATTTCCTTACTTACAATATTACCTCCTTTGACTTCTCCAATAATTCTTCGTGCTAAAAAATGATTTCAATTGAAGGCCATAAGTTAGTTATGGATTCTTTTAATTCTAGCCAGATATTCTCTTTGGCTTGTGCAATAGTTTGAGTAATAGCAATCTCATTTTCAATGGTCTCTATTCTATCTGTTAGCTTGTAGATTTTTTGGAGCTCTGCTGAGTAAGAATTATCAATTTTGGTTTTCTGCTCCTGAAGATTGCTAAGTTGAGCTTTTATCTTTTCAATTTCTTAACCCTTTAAGGATAAATATCTCATAGATTTAGTTAGATCATCTGTTGAATATGTGGATTTTGTTTCCACCATTATGGATGGTGCAATAGAATTCCCTGCTGTTCAAGTACCTACAATAGAAGTTGTTGCCATAGGAATAGCTGCTGCTACATCGGCTTGTTATTGTTTTTCCTTTAATTAATTATGTAACTCAGTCTCCATCTTCTGTATCTACAAATTCTATTCAACAATAATATTAAACATTCTTCCTTTCTCTTTCTCCAATTCACCAACTTCTTTGGTTTGTGGATATTTAGTGGTAGGGTGTTTTAGTTGTTTTCGTAATGCTAATATATCATCTTTTTTTCTCCTGATCATTTCTTCAATAGCTTTTACATTATTGGGATCATATCCCAATTTAATCACCAGATATTCTAAAGATTTTATCTTCATATCCTTAGCCATAGATGATATTTTTTCTAAATTTAAATGTGACTGAATATTTTTTAATGAAACTTGTAACTTAGATGTTACCATTGTTGAACTAGTCAAAGTCAAGTAAATCGTTTTGCCATATTGGTTGTGTAAATCAATCTAGTCAATAGGATGAATTTGTTTACTATCAAAAGAAAAAAGAAACTTTTTTTAGTCTTCTGCAGTCATAGGGAAGGGAGCTTTGGACTCCAGGAGGGCCATCTGAAAAATTCCTTTCTCATTATCTAGTGCAAAAAGAAGCTTGTGCTAAGAAGCTGAAGTTTGCTTCCAGAATTTAGAATAGGTGGTGGCTTTTAGTGCTTTAATTTTTTTATTTATTTCCATGTATCTAGAAAAGATACTTGGTTATGTTGCAGTATGAGTTAGCTCTCCTATCTGACATGTTTCTAATGGGTCTTTAGAAATTGAGGATTCAAGAGAATTTGAGAGAGTATCCTCAATCCTTGGAAAAGTTGCAGCATGGGGACCTATTAGAACAATGTTATTTGTTCCTGTCAACTCCCTTCTTCAAATGTCTCTTCAAGAGTGTTAGAGTCTTAAAGTCATAGTGATCAAAATTACTCTTTTCACTATTGGTTATAGTCTTAGGTCAAATTATAATGTCTTCAAATTAAATTTGACATCTCTCTTGGTTGTCAAATGGTCCTAAGTCAATGTCTAGGTGTAATGCTACTCTCATAATGCATCGTATGTCATGGTCATGAAGGTCAATTTGAAATCAGTCTCATGAGTTATTGGGCCACCAAAGGTCATTTTTCCTTCATTAAGTGTCATTATTAAAAATATGAAAAGAAGGAGTCATGTTGTCATAAGGTTGATCATGAAAGTGTCATGAGTGTCTTGTTGGTCTAGTCAGTAATCATACTGATTAATTTCGGTGTGTGATCATCATATTTCCATTTGAAGTCATTCATCATCCAAAATTAGTAAGATGTCATGAGAGTTAAAAACAAAAAGAGAATAAAGTACATCAAGAGAATAAATCTATATCTATGTCACATGGAGAAAAATACATCTACAACTGAAATAAGCATCATATATTTTGTACAAATGTATCATCAAGCCATATCCTAGCTCAAATTATCCAAATGATGGAGAAATTGGTCATCATGGCAAAGGGAGAAAAATTTTAATTTTCAAGTTAGAAAGTGGTTCAAGGAGTTTGAGTTCATTTTATTAACAATGATATGAATTCAAGGAGCTCAAATTCAGCCTTAGAAACTTTTCAACTAAGTCAAGAAAGAAGAATTAAACCAATGATGCGCATCTGCTATGCTTCTACAAAGCTACTACCATTTTTGTTGCACTTTCCCTCTTCCATGGTTCATAGCTTCGTTAAGAGTAAAATCCTTTATTTTTATGTTTTCACATCCTCCATGACTCTTCATTGAGCATTTTCCATCATTCCCCTCATTAAGATTCTTTCATTTCCTTATTTTCCCAAAAAACCTAGAATTTTTTTGTGTTCTTACCCTAGGTCAGTGTTTTTCCCTTTTCACCTCTTATTTCTTGCACATTTCGAGAAAAACCACCTTCATTATCTTTTTATCCCTACGCCCCATAATTTTCTCATAATTTTTCCTACACGCCTTTCCACTCATTCAATTCCCCCAAGTTGCTGCGCTTTTAGATCTATTTTACTATCATATATAAACACAACAACTAGTTGTTGCGCTTTTTCTCAGAAGGTCAGAATCAAGATTGTCAAAAATGAAAAGGAATGTTGTTGTGCTTCTAGAAAGTCAGTTTTGGGATCAAGTTTGAAGAGGCTGAAATCATGTTTTTGAATGGTTTAAAGGCTCCAAGGTGTAGTGGAAATATCCAAGTTTCTTCATAGGTCTTCATCAACACTCTAAACTCCTTCCAAGCTATCCGTTATAGCTCCAAATCTCACTCTTGATGTTTGTGATGCTGCAACCCCTCTTTCCAGACCTAGTCAAAATACTTAAAAAACAGTGTTTTACTCCCTATACACGACATTTCCCTAAGCTAAACGCGTGTGTACGCGATTCTGTGTATACCCAACCCGTGTATATGTCTTAAAACACTTAAAAATAAATAAATCTCCTTGATTTTGGGCAGAGATCGCGGGATTTACTTGCTGATTACCTATTAGTGCCCATGGCCCAACTGTTCCCAATGAATTACCAACTAAAAGACTACTTTAGGAGAAGTATAAAAGGGATTCAATGGGAAGGCCTAAGGGAGGAGAGAATAGAGAGAAGAATCACTCTGTTGAGATTATCCTAGATAAGGTCTGAAGATCCCTGTGCTTCCAGCACTTCCCCCATTACAGGAAACCCTTGTTTCCTTGAGTTATGATGTGTCTCCATTTGTTGAGATATCCTTGAGTGAGTTATGGAAAGAGCTTGTTGAAAGCTTGAGATTGGATGAATCTGGAGGATGGTTCCGCTTGGAGCCTGCGAAAGGAAGACTCAGGTGAAATCATTCCTTTATGTACTTTAGTTATCTATAATAAAAGAAACACTTGTCTTGTTCCTGATATGAATCTTCTTCATGTTTATGATATCAATGTTATGATTTACAAATGAATAATTATTTCCATTGCATAACTAACTTTCAATATGATATGAAGTTGATTTCTTTATGATGTTTAGTCCATATACTGTTGTGCTTTCTTGATTTGGTTGTTTTGCAAGTTGAAGGAGCAAAAGGAACTCCAAGAGGGTTTGGACCCTAGCTAGATCTTCCCAAACAAAGGAACCCCAGGTGCACCTCTCTTTTCATAGTTTGTTTATATTAGCATCATGGCTGTGTGGAATGCTTGTTTTTCTTTAAAGATAACCCCTGCTCTGCTAGGGTATTAACCCAAGACCCTAGGGGACATTCTCCCTTAACAGGATTGGCGACTCCGCTGGGGACAACAGTATTATTGTTCTTAGTTTGGGTTTGTTCAAGCCAATCAGGGCTCAACTATTTATTTAATTGCTGTGATTGAGTAGTCTGTTCCTATAGGAACTTGAATTATAAGTTTGATCAGTTTCTTCAAACTGTTTTTTGTTTCTTCTTGTAATATGTTATATACGTTGTTTTTCTAGTTTACAGAGGCATATGTACCCATGTTTTCTAAAATCAACCCACATATATGCAGGTTTCCTTGCGCTAAATACCGTATACATGCCGCTGTGCACTAACACAATCACATATACCCTAAAATTTTCAAGATTTTTCAAATATTTTTGTTTCTGAAGATCTGTCTGCTAGTCTGAATCAGTCCTGAATAGTTACTTTTTTGTGTCAGTCTTTATTTTTACAGCAAGTATATGATTTCAAACTCTCTCCGATTATGGAAATTATTGGTCTTGTTTTGTTTTGTTTCAAGCGTCATCATTTTTGTTTAAGCACACAAGATTTCTTGCTGGGAACCTTGGCTGCTCTGGTCTTCCTGGGCAGAAAGATTGATCTCAATCTTTGTGTCAAATCTTGTTTTGGTGAATTTTTTGTTTGCATGTCAAAACTACATCTTTGTGACCATCTACTTTTCTTACTTTCTGAAAGCTATTGATTGACACTTTCTTGAAAGTTGTATTTTCGACCTTTTTGGTCTTTGTTGCCAAGCTTTTTGTTGTTGCTTTTTGTTGTTAAGAGCATCTTGATACACATTTTTTTTTTTGTTCAGTTTTCACCCGTCTTGTGTTGTTAACTTGCAAAAGTGTTTTGTTGCCTATTCTTCGATCATAAATATTTAGTCTTGTTTAGAGCACTTTTTGAAAAGACATTTCTGTTTTTGCTTTTGAAGAAAACTTCTTGAAAACTTGGTTTTTCTTTCTTGAACTTTGTTTTGATTTAGTTTCTTTTTGCCAGTGAAAGTGCATTTTTGTTTGTCTTGAAACTTGCTTTTAGTGTTTGGATGAAAATGAGCATTAGCAACTTATATTCTATCTAAACATCTTAAGTCTCAAATTAGAATTGATAAACAAGTTACTTTCATTTCTTGATTTATAGTAGTCTTAAGTTTTGCATCAGCATGTACTCATTGCATTAGGATAAATTTGTGCATCTTTTTACGACATCCATAGTTTTGTTAATTTTTGTGAGTGTGAAGCTTGAGTAGGAGAAAAGAAAAGAAAAAATTGTTGCTTTCTTAGAGTTCCTCTGAACCTAGTAGAAATTTCTTTCATCGAAGAACAAAACGAGTGCATTTGCATATAGTTTGGTTTTTATTAATTTCTTTTGCATCAAAACACCACAAGTTTCACTTCCGCTTATCCCTTGACTTAAAGAACAACCCATTTAAAAACAAGCACTAATTAAAATACACTAAAACTTTTTTATAATTGTCAAGTTAGACACACCAACAAGTTTTAGGATATTTTAGGGCCTTGGATTAGGTGAGTTGAGAGAAAACTTTCCAAGGCCATTTAAGCTGTCAAACATAGGAGTTTGAATAGTGAGTGCAAATCCAATAGTGTTAGGAAGACCAGGAAAGCTCTAGATCTGGGAGTTAAGAACGAGGGTTTTTGAAGATAATGAAGAGAGATACCCCCTCTCCTACTTATCAGATCTTCCCTAAAGACTGTTCCACCTAGCTTCTGACATGAGTTGGTAACCTTAGTCGCTTCTTCCTAGGGATCTACATAGGTGGCTATGGAGGGGAATCCCATGGCACCTGAGGTTGACGTTGTATCACTCTCAACGGTACTACTGGAGAGCACCCTTGCGAAGCTTGGGGGCTTGCACTGGCACAAGCTGTTGTTAGGAGGTCAACGTAACTTCCTCTATTACCTTCGTTGGCAGGATTGGGCCGTTATTATCCCAGACTATCTTCGAAAGGCCCCTTACTTCACTTTCTTGTATTTTGGTGTCAGGTCCTCATCACTCGGAGTGGAAATACTTGAATGTTGTTTGACTGGCTGACATCTTTTAGGGACTTTTTAGTGTGTGCTTTGTGATCTTAGTTGGCTTAGCTTTCATTTTTTCTTGAGTATTTAATTAGAGCTTAATAAAAAATTCAAAGTGGCTGACTAATCGCCTAGACGGTCTTGAATACTCTGTGGTCATTCACCACCAAGTTTAGAGCCTTCTCCTAGAAGGCATAGAGGTAATACTGCCGGTCGGTTCCATTTCGTGGCAGCTGACACATCGGGGATTGATCTTCCCCTCGGGGGCATTAGTGTTCAGGACAGGTTTGGTACTTCCATAGAACAAGAGAGGAACACTCAGGTTCTTTCTCGAGTTCTCCTTCAATCAGAAGATAACATAGAGGTGGAAGAACTCCCAGAGTCTTCAGCGGCTCTAAATTCTCCCCTACCTTCTAGCCATCCAAACGTATTACAATATGTTGGGACTCCGATGCATAGACCATCAAGTCCAGGTCATATTACGCACTTACCATCGATGACCACTATTGGGAGCATGGCTTCTACCACAAGTGATATAACTATGCAGACTCCAACATCTGTACAAGGGGGAGGAACTATTTCCATCCCCTATACATCTTTATTTGGGTCTTTTGCTAGCACATATTTAGTTGGGTCTACCTCCATTCCTTTAACGAGTGGAAATTCCCAAGCGAATGCTTTTAGTTCTGGATTTTTCCCATTTGGCGCCCATTCACAGGGTATTCTGTCAGTTCCTTTCAGTGCCTCCACATCCATGATGGGTGGGTCGGCTTCATTATAGGGTTTTCCTTTTGGAAGTGGTCATATACCACATTCCAACCTAACAATATGATCTATGCCTTTTTCCACTATAGGACAAAGTAGCAATCCTTTTCAAGGTTGCACTAACCCTGCAGTTAGTGGCATGGGAACTAGGAATCTGTTCTTCAGCCAACAAGGGAATAGGTTGTACAAAAAAGTTAGCACATTTCGAAGTATTCCTCCCTTAGTTTCTACTTGGAATCCTTTAAGAGGAAGCTTCGCCAGTTATGGAGGTTTTTCAGCCAGAGTTGGTCAAACTCTGAGTTTTGGTGGATCACAAGCTCTGCCTTTTGGTTCAGCTGGTTCTGTGGGTAACTTCAGGAAGCCTGGTGCTTTTCAAAATCCACGCCAATCTTTTCAGAACTTTGGTAGCTCTGCCCATTCTGGGTAGAATCCCCAAGGTCCTCCTAGGCTTCCTTTTCTGGCAATGTTGAATTTGCCAGATCTCACAAAATTAACAAACGATCCAATCAAATACAATTTGGCCTAGCCTCCAGTCCCAACCAAACGCCCTTTAGACATTCCGAAGTTCAAGGGGAAGGGCGGCGAAGACCCAGGCGACCATGTAACCACATTCCATTTGTGGTGCTCATCAAACTCCCTTATCGATGAATTGGTTAGGTTGATACTTTTTCAATGCACCTTGACTGGTAATGTGGCTAAGTGGTATATAGAGTTGCTAGGGGGAAGCTTTACATCTTTTGCTGACTTAGCTAATATTTTCCTAAATCATTTCCAGTTGCTCGTCCGTTATGATGCCTGAAAGGAATTTCTAGCCAATTTTCGTCAGGATACAACAACCGACATTTTTGATCACATTCAAGAATGGAGACAAAGAAAGAGGCTCATTAAAGCCGAAATCCCTCCAGAGTACTATCTCAAATGGTTTCTGAAATCTTTACAACCTGCAATATCTAAGGATGTCTTCCTGTCCGGAGTCTATTCTGAGGAGCAAGCTATTTTTAGGGCCTAACAATTAGAATTGATTTATTCTCAGTCTAGGATTCTATAAAAATTCTTGCCTAATGCTCTCGGGACTAAGGTTGATATAGCCAAGTCGAAGCCAGGCCCCCATGCAGATGGTATCGTTGGATTGGTAGACACAAATGCGGTAAACCTGTTAAGCCAATTACAGCAGTTATCTTTACAAACTACTTGTAACAACCAGGTCACATCGTCTAACCCTTCCTCTTCACAACCCTCTTCGGTTAATGCCGTCCAATCTGCCAACCACAAAGGAAGTCAAAATTCCAATGGGAAGAAGAAAGGACGAGGTAAGAAAAATAGTCAATATGGGAATACTGGCGAAACTAAATCTGGCAATAATGCTGGTGGTGGTAGAAATTATTCTAAAAAGGAAGTAAAGTTTTCGTGCAAGTTATGCAGTGGAGACCATTTAACTCATCTCTGCCCAAAGATTCAAGACACTCAGCGCTTTTTAGGGTAGCAAGGGACTTCTACTTCTAAAGCTGTGTTAACCAACCCTTTCCCCAAGGGCAGCAACTGCTTGTTGGTGCAAATTCAAACCCTGGTACCTCTGCAGGGGGCAACTAGGAATGGGAGAAATCATCAAATGTTTTCATGATGGGCTCTAATGTCCATGTGGCCACTTAGTCGCGTGATTACGGTGAAGCTGAAACATCTAAGGGCAAAACTGCTCCTGGAAGTACCGACCTTCATATTGAGCGACTCCCTGTCAAGACTATACCACAGATACCAAAAGGTTCTGCTAAACGCACAACTATCAATCCAAATGCTAGGGCTACCTAGAATTACTCCATTGTTGAGGATCTGGCTCAGAGTGCGCTATATCCACTTTAGAGGTTCTCCAGCCGTGTCCAACTCAACGAAGTGCTTTACTTTCGGCGATAGGGGCAGTTGATCCAAATAACTCTTTAGTGCTCACTTTCGACATGCTAAATGTCAAAAAGCGACTCCCTCATCACATGGCTTTTCAAATAAACTATACATACTGAAAAATTCACATTTTTTGTATTGTTATTGATGAAGGAGCTTCCACGTGTGTCATGTCAATGTCATTTTGGAAGGCCATCGGATCACCTTCGGCTGTTCCTTCACCTATCCCCCTGACTGCATTTGACGGACATTTTCATAAACCACATGGGATTATCCCGGCCTTTCCCATATTGTTATTGGGAAAAGTGTCTATTCAGAACGACCCTATCCCACTGGGTTGTGACAGAGACCTCAGAAACAAACAGGGAAAACTACTCTTGTATTCTCCTTTATGAACTATAAACGAAGAGGAATAAGATGAACCAACCTGTGTCTTGCGCTAGTCCTTTGATCCAATCTCTCTTCTCTTTGACAGCTTCCAGCTACCTGCTCCCTTACTCGCCCAGCATCACCAAGTTCCTGCAAGATCACAAAATGAGGAAACTACACAAAGACATGGGTTTATGTTCATAAAAAGCTTAGGATCAGATTTAAGCTAAACATACAAATATAACAAACATCAGTGATATACAAGCATGTAGGAGAAACTCAAATAGTTTTATTGATAAAACAAGAAGATCCAGGAGGAGTTACAACTGATAATCCCTGATCCAACATCAACCTCCCAACATAGAATCCCTTCTTCACCTCTAACAAAGCATAAATCACCCAATACTCTGATATCTATCACAAAACCAACAGCAATTCTCTGCAATGTACAAAATTCCAGCCTCTGGATCTCTTGGTGAGGGATCCATATATAGATGTATGCAAAGACGATGAGTCAGCTCATGAATTGATTATTGGCTTCTCTCTGTCAATTCTTGCTTCCACTTGGAGACTGAGGGCCTCTTACTCATCACTGGTCGAATTCAGTGAGGCAAGTGTCATTGGAGGAGATTCTGGAAGCTTCCATTGTCTCTCCATCTCGTGGAATGACTCTGCCACTTGTCATTTCCTGCTCAACGCACCCTGGTAGTGCATTCAAGTGTGTTGCAACGCACCTAGCTAGTGTATTTGGGTGCTTTGCAACGCAGCTAGCTAGTGGAGCATCTGAAATGATCCTGATTTGACTAGTTCTGAGCAGTTTCTGGTGGAGAACTTCTGGGAGAAGCTGTAATTTGTTGACCTTGTTTCTTTAGGAGCTGGAACAACACTTTTAGGGACTTAGGATCCCTTGGTTTATGTACATTTCATGCTTATAGTTGTAAGGCACAAAAATGTCTATAACAGTTGCCCCCTAAAGTATGAGGTCCTTTATCGGGTGAAATGCTTTATTAGGAGGATCCGAAGTTCTTCTAATGCTAGGGAGGAGATCTGTAATAAGATACAATACAATACATTATCTTTATAGTGTTTTCATGATCTAGCTGAGGCGGGCATTCCCATGCTCAGCTTTATAAATTCATTTTCATGTACATAGGACAGACAATCGTCTAATGGTAGACTGATGATTATGATGAAGTCATCATCCTTTTGGGTAGGATGATTATCTGTGCTGCAATGCTGTACATTTCAATGTATTTACTTTTCTTGAATATATATCGTAGCCTGGATGGATGAAACTAGATCCGGGGTCTTCAATCTCGTCTGATCTTCACTCGAAGTACAAGTCGATCCATGTGAGAAATGTTTTGAAGTCGAACATGGAAAAACATCGCTTGATTACCAGTCAATGATGTAAACTGTTAACAAGCGCGAGAGGAATCACCGATAATGATAATGACCCTCAAGGTACTGTAATACAATCCACGTGGTGTGAATAAAGGACTTGGCATCGAACACCACGCAAAATCTTTGGGTCAAAGGTCATTGATGTATACCTGTCGCCGGAAGTGAGAAACTTGCCATTGAGGCATGCAAGCTTCAAAGTACTAAAGGGGTTGTTCCTAGATCAACTTCTTGGATAATGAGCTGATGTCGACAAGAAGCGATCTGTCAAAGGAGGGCCTTAATGAATCCCACATCAATGACACGGAACGGAGCAAATGATTTTGATGGAGGTGAAAACGATCTGCTGATATATAGTTCAGGGTGGCGATCATGAAAGAATGAAGTATAATGTATGGTAGTGGATGGGACACGGGTGACTTCTCTGGATGACTTCTCTTGAACATGTCGGTGACACTTATGTGATGGATTGGTAGCATTTACCCCAAATGTCGATGGTATGGCGTGACCATGGTGATGTGACCGGTGAATGAAACAACCCAACCCGACTCAGGCACGGAGTGGAAGTGTCATGTTCAAGAGCGACTTGCTACCAATAAAGTTTCTTTGAGTTTTCTTCCCAATTTTTCCCCAGTCATTGCTGACCAGTACCTCTTTATTTTTGTCAAGCTTGAGGAGGATAACATATGCTTGTTCTATAATTTTCCCTTTGGGCAAACCCATCGCTATGTTTTAACGAGCCTAGCGATAGTGAAACTCGTTCTCGCCTAAAGACAAGTTTGTCGCTATTAATCTTTCTAACGAGTCTAATGACAAAGATAACTCTGTCCTTTTCATTTTTAGAGAGTCTAAAAAGGTACGTAAAGGTAACTCCGAAGTTCCTTTTTCGTCATCTAATCCCTTAAGTCCGAAAAAGTATAAAACAATACAGAAGGGATGAGTTTTCGATAGTTTTAACGAGCCGAACAAAACAAGCGCTCGATCTTTTTGTGCAATAATCCCTCAGGTCCAAAAAGATTAAAATCTAGAGGGCGGATAGCACTTCCGGTCACTTTAACGAGCTGGAAGGCCAAAACTCAGCAATCTTTTCATATTTTACGAGTCAGATGAAAAGAGCTTAAAGAAGACTCGTCTTTTGAGGAACGAGTGATAAAATGGGTAGCAGCTGATTCCAGGTAAGGTTTGGAATTTTCCAATCACGGCAGTGTGACAAGGATGGCTGGTGAAATCACTCTTCACAGTTGTTCTTCAAAATGGGTAAACAATCAAATGGAGGTGAATGATCGGCCAATGGAAAAGTGGAGGTGACGGTGCAAACACGACCAAGGCTTTAATGGCTGAAAATGCTTCATTCGCAGTGGTTATTTACCGAGGGATAGTTCATTTTTTAACGAGCTTAAACGCGGGTGGAAACATCTGCTCGGTCTTATGTTTATTTTTTAACGAGCTTGAACTATGTGCTAAAACTGCTCGATAAGTTTGCATGCCCCCAGCATAATAACGTAAATCGAGGAGCATGCCCCCCAAGCTTCATTGCATTCAACTAGGTGGTTGGAATGAAGGTTTCCCTTTGAGATTTGGAAAGGGGATTTGTTTCATTTTTTAATGAGGTTGACATAGTAAAAGAATTATCCTCATGACTCCTTGTTTCATTTTTTAGCGAGGTCGACACGAGATAAGAACCGTCCTCGGTGTCCAAATCCATTAGATATAGAAGGTTTCATATTCCACTGTGGCCACTTCCGCCAGATTACTCGGAGGTGGTAGGGCAAAAGTACCCGTTAAGGCAGGGTCTTTTAGGAGACCTACTCCGATATTTTGGAGCGAATGATTGCTTCCATGGATCATTGGAATGCTTCCCGTAACTTGTGAACTGTTGGGGAGAAATGTTTGTTGGTCGACGATTGTAATTCCCCCTTGGAAGGGAAATGCAATCTTCCTGATGTAGGTCGACACAACTGCAGCCATGGCATATATCCAGGGTCTTCCCAATAGGATGTTGTAATCAAGGTTTTCGTCAATTACTTCAACATCAATTTCTATTGTTTTCCCTCCTAGTTCAACTTTCAAGTTATTTAGGATACCGTACGGGGTATATGTCCTTCCGTCGAATGCTTTTAATGTTGTCGCAGATCGCGACAAGGTTGGAGATCCTAAATTTTTCCAGCAACTCATCGACATAATGCATGTAGATGCCCCCTCATCAATAATTGTTTGATGAACAGTTTTGTTGAGGGCTTTCACTTGAATAAGGAAAGCTAGTTGAGCTGGTAACTGAGGGTCATATCCTTTATGATCAAAGGCCACAAGATTGGAATCCATTGGGTCAATCCCACCTATTGCTGATAATAAAGCTTGCTCTTGGGAGAGTCAATTTTGTGGTACCTCAAGTGTCGACATAGCGGACGGCAATTGGGCCAGGTCCTCTATTATATTATAATTCTGTGCTATTTTTGCATGAGGATTAAATGTCAATTTTTGTACTACTCCCTTTGGCGAATTTATCATTTGTTCAGGAATGATGGGTGGCACAACTTTGGTCAAAGTTGTTGTCGAACTACTAGGTTGTTCATTAGCCTTGTTATTTGACACCTGTGGATTCCCGTAATCTTTATTCCTTGCCAAAGCATCATTCTGCTGTTTTGAAATCGACAACATTAGCACTTGAGACGGGGAAGCATTTCCACTTTCAACCAGATTTGTTCCTGGATTCGGAAACGGATCGGTTAACACTGCTGAGGTTTTCGAACTTTTAAAGAATCTCTTAAGCTCAGCTTTGTATGGACATTCTTTCGTCCAATGATCCTCATCGCATATCATGCACCCTGAAGGGGGTTTCCTATTTCCAGGAGGGTTTGAAGAAGATTTTTCGGGAGATTTCTCATCCTGTTTCTTCTTCTTCCCTTTTCCTTTCTTCTTGCTTCCTGGTTGTTTGGTTTCTTTGCCCTTATCTGTCGATACAGCATTTACTTCTGAAGCAAGAAGTTCGTCTTTTGCATTTTGACCTGAAACCTTACGGGCCTTTGTCGATTTCGTGTCTGTCGTGCCAATCACGCCATCGCCGGCATGAGAGTCATTGTTCGATTTAGGAGGAGGAGGAATCGAGGATTCCGGTCTAGGGGCGTCAGGTATTTTGTCGTAGAGTGTGCCGGACTGAGTGTAAATCAAATCCAGATATTGTGCACAAGCGATCACTTGCTCTTCTGTTACGACTCCTCCCTTTGCCACATCTTCCGTGATGGAAGGTAGTAATGACTTGATAAACCATTCAGCTAATAGCTGATCGGGAACGTACGTTTTTACCATCCTACGACGACGTCGCCACTCATGTATATGATCAGATATGTGAGTGGCTGTTGTCTATTTAAAGTTGGTAAGCAGTTCTGTTCCCGTTTCATACCTTATCGGTAATTGAAAATGGGTTAAAAAGGTTGTGGCTAAGGTGCTGAAGTTGTCGAACGAAGCTCTAGGCAATTCAATGTACCATTTTGCCGCTGGACCCATTAACGTCCTCTAAAAAAGGAGAAGTCTTATCGAATAATCATTTAAAGTGTTTGATGAACACCATAGATGAAATGTCATCACGTGATTCGATGGATCTTCACCCGGATTTCGATTAAATTTAGGAATATCTGATGGAAGTTTATGCAGAATCGCTGGCCACCAAGGGGCGTAAGCAATTGGATCGTTTGTTAACCGGTTTAAATCAGGTAACTCTAAAGTTGCCATGAATGGTAACTGTTGATTCAGGTTAGGTGAAGCATACCCAGGATACGATGGAATCGCCTGAGCAGTTGGTCTTTGCATACCGGCATAATGCATTTGATGCTGGTATGTTTGGTAAGGTTGGTGGACTTGACCATTATAAAATGGTTGATTTTGACCGTTTTGAATGTACGGCTGCCCACTGTTTGCAAAGATCTGCTGCTTAGCACCTTGGTATACTTGTTGGAATTGTGGTTGTTGGTATTGCACCAACCACGGTTGTGAAGCCATGTGCTGTTGCCCGATACTAACCGTTTGACCAAGGTGAGGGGTAATTGTACCCGTTTGGGCCTGTGTCGCCCCACTAGTTGGCGATTGTGGTTGAGTCGCAGGGTCAATGGGCTGCTGCACTACAACCTGAGAAATTTGAGGTTGACATACAACAGGCAGCGCTTGAACTTGCGACATAGTCACAATAGCTGGCGTAGTTGGTATGTTCGACACAGGTACGCATTGTTGCATCAAATATACAACTCTTGGTTGTTGAGGTAGTATAGGTACCCAACCACTTGAGGTAATTCCAGTATAACCTGAATACTGTTGTGAACTCCCGTATGGATATCCTCCCGGAGGTGGTAATGAAAGGGCGTACTGCCCTCCATATGGTGGTAATCCAGAACTCAAGATAATTGTTTGCCCTTGGGGACCGGACTGCCGAAATTGACTCCAAACGGATCAATTTGTTGAGACTCAACATAAGAGTTTCCGAATATAATTCCGGATGAACAAACAGGAACGGACTAGACTGTCGAAATAGCCCCTGGGTGGGCTCCTTCTAGCGGTTGTGAGCTAGTCGGGACAGATGGTATGCCAGCGAACATTATTAGAGTGACAGCAGGGAGTTCTGCCATCATTGTGTCAGAAGACACAGTCCTAGATGTTGACGGTTGTTCAGACATTTGTAGTCTATCCAAAAGATTACCTAGCGATTCTATAGGAACTTCCGCTGGTGGTAGACTAACTTCTGATGTCGAAGGAAATAGAGTGATCCCGACTCCAAAATGCGTTGGAGTACTTGCTTGAGGATCTTCTACAATTTCTTCTATCGCAATCAGACCAGGTGGAAGGGGAAGACCGTCAGGTCCGTAAAATATTTCTGGTGCTGAAGAGGCAGCGACAGATGTTTGAAGAGTAAGACTCTCTGAACCGGTTATAGATGGAGCTGGTTCAGTTACACAAGTGTTTATTCTCAAACTAGGATCAGTACCACTGTCCTTCTGTGGCTGTTGAACTTCTTCTGTTGAGGCAGGGATTCCAGAAATGTTTGGAGTAACCAGAGTCTCTGATGTCATTGGAACACTTGTTCTAACTTTGATAGGAGACTTGGATCCGGTTAAACGAGTTCGCTTTGTCCGTACTGGTTTCGTTTCCGGAGACAAAGACGGTTGACTCGTAAGCCTCCGCGAACGACGGGGTTTCAATTGACTTTCTTCCACGATTGCGGATTACTCGATCAACTAAAAATAAAAGGGGAAGTATGTTTCCGTATTAAATGAATTTTAGACGCTTTTGACACAACTTGTTTTTTCAGTTTTTAAGAGTCGAGAAAAAACAAAAGATGACTCTAGTCTCCTTCGATTTTTAATGAGCCTGAAGTGACAAGTGCTCAGATGGACCTTTTCCGTTAAGGAGTCTGAAAAGGAACGAAAGGGACTGCTCTGGAGGTCTAGGTAAAGGGAGTACCAAACCAATCGCAAAACTGCAGAATACTTTTTAGGGTACGGCAGTCAATCTTCCTGAATGCTGTGCTCGGTGCATTGCGATCAGTAGGGCGGCTGACACGGCTTCCTATGGATAAAGGTTTTATGCCTATAGGGGTCTCCCAATATATACTTGACGGTATGTGGGAGCACAAATCTGTACTAGCACTTATCGTCTCAAAGTGGAGGAATCACCCAACCATTAGTGAGGACAACAGTTACCAGGTTTTATGACGCCGGAACACGTCTCTAGCCTAGAGCTCTAAATGTTGTGCGTTAAGTTACAAAGCGTTGTTAAGTTCATTGAATTTATTTTAGGTTGATCTTTCTTATGAAGTTTGCCTTTTGGGTTCACCACGAGATGTAGATGTAATTCCTAAAATGCAATCTAAAGATGATAAGCAAGCTTTTATGTCTTTTCAGCAATGAAAACCCTGGCTACAAGGGAAAAGAAAGACACAATCTTTTCGCAAAGAGCAAAGAGCACACTGTAAATGCACTTTTCCTAAATCAAGCCAAACAGACTGTCAATATGCAAATGCACATGCATGTGTTTTGTTTTTCACTTTCTTAATATTGATGCCTAAAAAGAAAGTTGTTGTACAAATCTGAATTCGCTTTCAAGTGAAAAACACAAACAAGCTTCTTTTCGAAATCAAAAGGTAGAGACGATTACGACACTTTATGATTTTGAAATAAACACTTGTTTCGACACTAGAAATTCACAAATTCAAGCCAAAGGCAAAAGTAAAAGCATAATCAACTGTCAACAGCAAATAAACTTTCTCCTAAGATCAAAATCGACACTTACGACAGATCTAAATCAAAGGACAACAGTATGACTATTCTACTTTTGCAAAGGGAAACTGTAAATGACGTAACAAACACACAATAACAAATACAGTTTCTTTTATACAACTGAGGCAGAATTAAGGCAAAGAAAAGGGGCTTTTAAACAGACACACACACTGATCACAGGCTGCAAAAATCAGAGGCAAAACTGGAAAAAATGAGCAAAGAACCTTAGCTAGACAGGGCTAAGCTGATCAACGCACCTGCTACACAGAGAAACTAGATTGCAACGCAGGTAGCCCTCTTGGGAACTGCGTTGAAATGCAGAATCTCTTCACAGAGCCTGCGCTGGGACAAAAACGAGATTTCTCTCCGGGTTCTAGGTCACGGTTTGCAGTTTAATCTATGGCTTTTGGCCGGGTAAAAGCAATCAGTAATGCACAATCAGAGGGTTGATTTAAAAGAGGTTTAAGAGCTATCACAAAGGGTAATCAGATCATCTGTGAATCAACTGTTCAGATCATAAACAGATCCAGTGAATGGATCGAAATAGCAGATGTCTACTTTGCATTTGTAAATGGAAAATGCAGTTCGATTTGCTATTTCTAAGTTTATGAAACAAACAATCAGAGAAACACAAACAAACTAACTAGACAAGATCCCCAGCAAAGTCGCCATTTTGTTATCGGGAAAAGTGTCTATTCAGAATGACCCTATCTCACTGGGTTGTGACAGAGACCTCAGAAACAAACAGGGAAAACTACTCTTGTATTCTCCTTTATGAACTATAAACGAAGAGGAATAGGATGAACCAACCTGTGTCTTGCGCTAGTCCTTTGATCCAATCTCTCTTCTCTTTGACAGCTTCCAGCTACCTGCTCCCTTACTCGCCCAGCGTCACCAAGTTCCTGCAAGATCACAGAAAGAGGAAACTACACAAAGACATGGGTTTATGTTCATAAAAAGCTTAGGATCAGATTTAAGCTAAACATACAAATATAACAAACATTAGTGATATACAAGCATGTAGGAGAAACTCAAATAGTTTTATTGATAAAACAAGAAGATCCAGGAGGAGTTACAACCGATGATTCCTGATCTAGCATCAACCTCCCAGCATAGAATCCCTTCTTCACCTCTAACAAAGCATAAATCACCCAATACTCTGATATCTATCACAAAACCAACAACAATTCTCTGCAATGTACAAAATTCCAGCCTCTGGATCTCCTGGTGAGGGATCCATATATAGATGTATGCAAAGAGGATGAGTCAGCTCATGAATTGATTAGTGGCTTCTCTCTGTCAGTTCTTGCTTCCACTTGGAGACTGAGAGCCTCTTACTCATCACTGGTCGAATTCAGTGAGGCAAGTGTCATTGGAGGAGATTCTGGAAGCTTCCATTGTCTCTCCACCTTGTGGAATGAATCTGCCACTTGTCATTTCCTGCTCAACGCACCCTGGTAGTGCATTCAAGTGTGTTGCAACGCACCTAGCCAGTGTTTTTGGGTGCTTTGCAACGCAGCTAGCTAGTGGAGCATCTGAAATGATCTTGATTTGACTAGTTCTGAGCAGTTTCTGGTGGAGAACTTCTGGGAGAAGCTGTAATTTGTTGACCTTGTTTCTTTAGGAGCTGGAACAACACTTTTAGGGACTTAGGATCCCTTGGTTTATGGACATTTCATGCTTATAGCTGTAAGGCACAAAAATGCCTATAACACATATGTGTTGGGGGAAAAGCTGTTAATGTTGAAGTAGAAGTCATTGATGCTAACCTAGACAACAATCTCCTCTTAGGAAGGAACTGGGTATACGAAATGGATGCCATTATTTCAACTCTATTTTGTGTCATTTTCTTTCCTCATGAAGGGAAAATAGATAAGGTTGATCAATTGGATTATTTTCTAGTTGATCCTCGAGCAACTTCAAACTCTATTATTCCTTTAGTAGATAACCCTTGTCCGCCTATTGAGAATCTAGGAGTTGGGATGTATTCTTCATTGATGGGTACCTTTGCTCTTCCCTCTCCTATCACTAGAATCAATGTTGTTTCATCAACCAAGGAATCTTCACGAAAAGGGTTCTTTCGAACTCATTACTTTTCAGATCCTTAGACCTTGCCTTCACCTACGACCATATTAGCTGAAGGACAAGTTGGTGGAATGGCATTTCCTATGTCTGCAGCAGAGCTCAGATATCAGTCTTTCATCAACTCTGCAGATAGCGTTTCTACTCCTTTCTCCATAAAGGAGATAGATGGTGATGTGGCCCCGGCCTGGGCCCTTGATTCTGCCTTGCCATGGTCTGTTTAGACGTGGTTTTACCATCTGAGGAAGCAATCTTAGAAGTAATGATGGGTGTACATCGACCTTGGGAAGATTTACACCATCATTCGTATTTTCTTCCTCCATTGCAGGAAGTAGAATCTAGGTTCTCCGAGCTCTTTACTAGTGATGTTTGGATGGTATCAAATCCTTTGGCTCTAGCACACTTTCGTGCCGAAGGTAATATGTCGGTAATTTCAAAAATGATATCTATAAACATCTCTAGGAACCCTAGCGTGATCAAGAATCTCTTCATCGGAGCCGAATGTTCCCCTGAAGAAATTCAAATTTACACCGACCTTTTTAAGGAATTTCGAGATGTATTCGCTTGGTCTTATGAAGAAATGCCTGGCATTGATCCATCCATAGTTCAACATGAGATCAAGATGTATGAAAATGCCAAACCGATTTGTCAAAAGCTTCGGCCGGTTAATCCTAGGAAAGCAATAGCCATTAAAGCTGAAGTAGAGAAGCTGCTCAAGGTGGGTTTCATATACCCTGCTCCTATTACAGATTGGGCTTCTAATCCAGTCCCTATGGATATAAAGCAAGGAACAATCTGAGTGTACATTGACTTTAGGGACCTAAATAAATCTTGTCCCAAAGATAATTACCCCATGCCATTTATTGATCAGATTATTGATGAATGTGTGGGCAATGAGATTTTCTCCTTCATGGACAGTTTTTCCAGCTATAATCAGATCTCTATTCATCCTTAAGATCAGCATACGACAAATTTTATATGTCCCTGGGGTACCTTTGCATACATAAAGATGCTTTTTGGTCTTAAAAATGCTGGAGCTACTTTCCAACGGGCCATTTCATATGCTTTCCACGACATTAAACATATTATCGAAGCATACCTGGACGATCTAGCTGCTCGTTCTCAAAAGAGAACTGATCATCCTAGTCACCTTCGATTGGTTTTTGAGCGATGTCGATTTTACAAGATCCGGTTGAATCCCAATAAGTGTGTTTTCGTAGTTACATCTAGTCGGTTATTAGGGTTCATTGTGTCAAATGAAGGGATTTGGGTTGATCCCTTCAAGGTAGAGGCAATAATTCAGTTACCTCCCTCGTCCTCAATTCGACAACTTCAAAGTCTTCAAGGGAATGCTAATTTCATAAGAAGGTTTATAGTGAATTATGCCAATATCACAAAAGGATTTATGCGTTTACTACGTAAACGAGTCCCATATTTGTGGGATGACTTTGGGCAGCAGTCGTTCGATGCCTTGAAAAGGGCATTAGCCTCTTCCCCACTTTTGATTCCACCAGATTATGGTAGGGACTTCCTTTTATATCTCGCTGCGGTAGAATCAACCATAGGTATGGTTCTCATTTAGGAAGATGATGCTCTCATCGAGCATGTGATTTATTATTTGAGTCGAAGCCTGATAGGTCCTGAACTTCGCTATTCCCCTGTTGAGAAGTTGGCCTTGGCAGCTGTCCTTGTTGTCCAGTGGCTCCGCCATTATATTTTTCTACGCAAAATTTGTGTCTTAGCAATGGTCAATCCATTCCATTTTGTCCTCAGTAGGCGAGTGATTAGGGGTAAATATAATTGATGGATAGTCATCTTACAAGAATTCGATCTCTAGTTCTTGTCTGCCAAGTCTAAGAAATCTATGGTCTTTGCAGAGTTAATCTTTGAGTTGCCTTGTGGAGAGGATATAGTTTATGAGGAAAGTTTACCTGATGGACATTTATTCCTCATCTCTTCACTTGACCCTTGGTATGGAGATATCATTGTCTATCTCCAGACTTTGAAGTTCCCCTCTACTTTCTCTAAGGATGAATGCTAGAAATTACGTCACCTAGCTAAGAACTATCTCATCATCGGTGACACATTATATTGTCAAGGGGTTGATTCAATCCTTCGGCGTTATTTAACCCTAGAGGAAGCAGAGTCAGTGATTAATGATTGCCACAATGGAGCTTGTGGTGGTCATCTTTCAAGGCTCACTACAGCCCAGCATATCTTTCGTGCCGGCTATTTTTGGCCTTTTCTCTTCAAAGATTGTGTTGAAGTGGTCAAACGCTATCACCCTTGTCAAATCTATACTCGAAAGATGTGCACACATCCAACTCCTCTTTTCCCCGTTGTCACTGTCGGTCCTTTTAATACGTGGGGTATTGATTTTACAACTTGTAATCCACCTCCAGCAGCGAATCACAAGTAAATTATCGTGGTCGTTGACTACTTCACGAAGTGGGCTAAAGCCATGCCCACTTATAAAAACGATAGTGAAACAGCGTCATTATTGCTTTTTAATTAGATTATATCAAGGTTCGGTATCCCAAGAGAGATCATCACTGACCATGGCAATCATTTCCAGAACCAACTAATGTCTGAATTGGCTCTTAAATTGGGATTCTTGTAGGAGAACTTGTCTCCATATTATCCTCAGGCCAATGGACAGGTCAAGCCAGTGAAAAAAACTCTTATGACGATCCTGCAAAGGATGATCGACAAAAATCGGTCCAATTGGCATCTTATGTTGTATCCAGCTCTTTGGGCATACCGAACATCCGTAAATACTACTACAAGTTTTACACCTTTTCAATTAGTTTATGGGATGGAATTTGTCTTTCCTATTTAATGTGAAATTCCATCTCTTAAGTTAGCTATTGAGCTCCTTCCTGAGACCTCTAGTCTTGAAGAGCGCCTCCTTCATTTGGACCATCTCGATGAGCAGTGTCGAGATGCCACCATAATCAATGAGGCTCATAAGAAAAGGGTTAAAACTCAATATGACAAAGCTGTCCATCCTCGAGTCTTTTCTGAAGGTGAACTTGTCTTGGTCTATGACCAAGATAAGGATGCCTTGCGAGCAGGCAAGTTCAAATCTATGTGGTACGGTCCCTTTATAATTAAATGAGTTTTAGAAAAAGGGGCGTATGAGTTAATTGATTTTGAAGGAAACAAGTTGGCGGAGCCCTAAAACGGGCTCTACTTCAAGAAGTACTTTGCTTAAGTAGCAGCTATGCAATGACTTCTTTGTACATTTTGTATATTTGTACATATCACATCGAGAGTTTGTTGATATCGACACTTTTTGGTCTGCTGTGGCAGGTGTTGATGGATGACTTGGTCTATTTTCGATTCGCTGATGGTGCTAGTCAGTACATTTGGAATCTTGCTTCCACAGCTTGGGTAATCCACTATCCAATTGGTCAATTGATGGTGTCAAGAGGAGTATGCATTGGTCCTGCTTCAAATAATATGGCTAAGTATACTTCCGTCATTAATTTACTATCCGAAGCAATTTCTTATGAAATCGATTCGTTGGTAGTTTATCTTGATTCACAATTGATAGTGTCACAACTGAATAACATTTTTTGGGTAAGGGATCCATGTTTATATCGCTAGTATTTAAGGGTGAGGTTGTTGCAAAGATCATTTACTTACATTAATTATTTGCACATTCCAAGATCTCATAATTGGTTAGCAGATTCTATCGCTAATCAAGCATTAGATTGGCATATCAATCATTCATCACAATAAAATCAAGCATCAAAAAGTCAGAACTGTATATATATATCATAAAGCATCACGAATGTACATAAGTGTTTCCAAAATAATATACAAAAATTGGGACTCAAATGCCCATAATCATGTCCAGTACATCTAATGCCCTAGCTCAGGATGAGCGACAAAGTATGCAACTACTCCTTTGGCCACATGCCTAAGAGTGCGAACCTAGTCTTGTGGCATGCCAACCACATGACGCTGCATATCTCTAGGGAGATCCTCTACGAACTCCATCGATACTCGGTGAGTTAGTCTCACCAAGTGCCACTAAACAGTGTGTAGAAGTCGCTCTGTGTTTGCAATTGCCTCTTCGACCACTCAGCCATGACATCCATGCCATGGGAACCCATATGGTCGCACCGGCCCAATATCTGGAACATGATCATCATGTTAATCATTTGAATCTTATCAAAAATATTTTTCAAAATTTATTATTATATTTGAAAAATCACAAAAAATCATAAAATCAAAAATATTTGTTACCTATGTCACCCCATGCTGCGGTCGGTGGTAATGCTAGATGAGGATCTCCTCAGAAATCCAACCCAGCATACGGGTAGTCATCTATGGCGATGATCTGATGCTCCCGCCAGGAGAAGAAGTCATTATCAAAAGTAGTTTGTGGGATGTCCCCACCTCCTAGACGTTTCATCAAGTCCATTTGCCCATGCGTGGATCTCGTGGGGTGCTGATCAAAACCGGTATTCTAGGACGAAGTGTTGGGACTCTCTCAAAGAAGAAAGAGCACAAGATAGTTCCATATCTGAAGTTTTTGGTATGTCCCTTCTTGATAGAAGTAAGCCGGCTCTTTAGGTTAGCAAGAAGAGGAGTACACTAATCAAAGATGGTGGTGAGGCAGTCTACAGCCAAGCTCATGGCTAGCCATGATGCCTGGTGTAAAGAATCCAATCCGTTCACTCTAGCTATGGTGAACAAGATTATTCTCAAAGATAAACTCTCCACATGTTTGATTGGAATTTGACTTCCAACCTTTTCAGGATGACCCGGGCAATAGATATGTACAGAGTCCTCGATGGAGAGACTGCCTCATGACCTGCCCGTGGAATGTACCATCTCTCCCCTCCGGGAAAGGCCAGTGATGAAATAAATATCTTCAACCTCTATCCTAAGGGGCATCTGATCAATCATGAACATGTCATCCTTGATGCTCCAGTAGTGAATGATCATGTCAAGCAGGCGGGTGTTTTCTTTCATATTTGGCATTTTAGGGAACTTTAGCAAACCACATCCTCATAAGGAATCCAAAGCATTAGGACCATTCATAACCTCATCATCCACTAAGGTATGCTCTCTTTCTCTCCAAGTGACTGGCATCCTGAAGAAAAAATGAATTTGGACAGTTAGATACGCGGGTCCATTTTACACACAGTCGTGTGTAGGGCCTGCGTATATGCGGGTTGTTTATATCCAACCTGTGTATACTGTTGTAGGGAAAAGTATCCGATTCGGATGACCCTATCCCACTCTAAGGGTGATAGTACCTCAGCAACAACTGTAAACAAAACTACTTAAGGTTTACTTCTTTATGAAAGCAAGAGAGAATGAAGAAATGCACTAACCGTTGCCTTGCGCTTAATATTTGCTCCAATCTCTTCTCTTTGCTGCTTGCTCCTAGCTCTTTGCTCTTTTGCTGGCCCAACTACAATGAGATCCTGCAAAATAGCAAAGAAGGAAACTACAAGAAGCATGCATTCATAACTGATTCAAGGATTAGCATAAATCAAATATACAATCATCACAATACATCATTGAAACAAATGCATATAGAAGAACCTCAATAGCTTTTATTAATGGAAGAAGTAAAGTTCTGAGAAGGTTACAACCATTGAAGGCTCCAATCCAGCAACACCTCCCAGCAGAAAGAATTTCTCCTCTTCACCTCCTTCAAGCAATCACCCGATAGTTCTATAGTGAAACCAACAACATATCATTACTTTGCACAAAATTCCAGCCTCCTGAGCTCATAGGAGAGAGCTCAATATATAGATGAATTGAGAAAGGATGAGTCAGCTTGGAACTGATGTGTAGCTGCCTTGTGTCCTCTCTCTCTTCAGTTGATCTTCAGTTCTTGAGTCCACTTGGAGAGCCTTGCTTCCACTTGGAGAAACAGAGCCTCTGACTCATCACAAGGCGAAATCCCTAATCCAAGTGTCATTTTTGGAAGATTCCAGAGCAATGACTCAGTGTGCCACTTGTCCCATCTCGCTCAGCGCAGGTGGCCTTTGTTCTACCTGCTTTGCAACGCAGGTACACCATGGAGGAGTTGAGTTTCAGCGCAGAAGCCTAGTGGAGCACCTGCTTTGATTTCAGGATTGCTTGTTTTTGAGTGTTTTCAGGTGGAGAACTGATCTGAGAGTTGTTGGTTTGCTGACCTTGTTCCTCTAGGGGTAGGAACATCATGTTTTAGGGACTTTGGATCCCTTGGATTATTGACAATTCATGCCTGATGCTGCAAGGCACAAAATTGTCTATAACAGATGCCCCCTAAAGTATGAGGTCGTTTATCGGGTGAAATGCTTTATTAGGAGGATCCGAAGTTCATTCAATCTGCTGAGAAGTGTCCTGTAATAAGATACAATACAATACATTATTTTTCATACTTTTTCATGATCTAGCTGAGGCGGGCATTCCCATGCTCAGCTTTATAAATTCATTTTGGTACATAGAACAGACGATCGTCTGATGGTAGACTGATAATTCTCTGCTGAAATTATCATCCTTTGAGAAGGATTATCATCTGCTGCAATGATGTACACATCAAATGTCTTTATATCCTGAATATATATCGCAGCCCGGATGGATGGAACTAGATCCGGGGTCTTCAATCTCTTCCGATCTTCACTCGATGTACAAGTCGATCCATGTGAGAATTTCTTGAAGTCGAACATGGAAAGACATCGCTTGATTACCGGTCAATGATGTAAACCGTTAACAAGCGCGAGAGGAATCACCGATAAGGATGATGACCCTCAAGGTACAGCAGTAAAATTCACATGGTGGGAATAAAGGACTTGGTGTTGACCACCATGCAAAATCTTCTGGTCGAAGGTCATTGATGTATACCTGTCGCCGGAAGTGAGAAACTTGCCATTGAGGCATGCAAGCTTCAAAGTACTGAAGGGGTTGTTCCTAGATCAACTCCTTGGATAATGAGCTGATGTCGACAAGGAGCGATCTGTCAAAGGAGGGCCTTAATGAATCCCACATCATTGACACGGAACGGAGCTAGTGATTGTGATGAGGTGAAAACAAACTGTGATGTATGATTCAGGGTGGCGGTCATGAAATGGATGAAGGACAATGTATGGCAGTGGATGGGACACGGTTGAATCTTTGCAGAACAACATCTCTTGAACATATAACGACACTGATGTGATGGATCGGTAGCATTACCCCAAATGTGGATGGTGTGGCGAGGACCATGGTGATGAGACCGGTGAATGAAACAACCCAACCCGATGTGATACGGAGGACAAAGTGTCATGTTCAAGAGCGACTTGCTACCATTAAAGCTGTGAGGTTCTCCCAATTTTTCCCCAGTCATTGCTGACCATTACCTCTTTATTTTTGCCAAGCTTGAGGAGGATAACATATGCTTGTTCTATAACCTGCCCTTCGGGCAAGCCCATCGCTATGTTTTAACGAGCCTGACGATAGGGAAACTCGTTCTCGTCTAAAGACAAGTTTGTCGCTATTTAATGAATTTAACGAGTCTAACGACAAGGATAACTCGGTCCTTTTCATTTTTAGAGAGTCTGAAAAGGTACATAAAGTCAACTCTAGAATTCCTTTTTCGTCATCTAATCCCTTCAGTCCGAAAAAGTATAAAACAATACAGAAGGGATGAGTTTTCGGTACTTTTAACGAGCCGAACAAAACAAGCGCTCGATCTTTTTGTGCAATAATCCCTCAGGTCCAAAAAGATTAAAATCTAGAGGAGGGATAGCTTTCCGGTCGCTTTAACGAGCTGGAAGGCCGAAACTCGGCAATCTTTTCATATTTTACGAGTCAGCGAAAAGAGCTTAAAGATGACTCGTATTTCGAGGAACGAGTGATGAACAGGGCAGCAGCAGATTCCAGGTACAGGTTGGAATATTCCAATCACGGCAGTGTCACAAGGATGGCTTAGTGAAATCACTCTTCGCAGCTGTTCCTCAAAATGGGTAAACAAACATATGGAGATGAACGATTGGCCAAATGAACGGATGGAGGTGAGACTGCAAGAACACGACCAAGGGCTTTAATATGGCTGTCAAAGGTTACATTTACCAATGTTATTTACCGTTTCATTTTTTCTGGGTGAGCTTGAACTCTAGGGGAAGATTGCTCACAACTTATGTTTATTTTTTAACGAGCATGAACTATGTGCTAAAACTGCTCGGATCTTGCGTTTATTTTTTAACGAGCATGAACTGCGTGCTAAAACTGCTCGATTATATGGTTTACTTTTGATTTTTTACCATAACTAGCTTCTCTTTTTCACTGATAGCAGTGTATTTTCAAATTACTGCAACAAACTAGTTAGAAATGAGTAATATTTACTTGAAAATGAGATTAACACATTAATATTTACCTTGAGATTTACTTGTTTAATCACTAGAAATACATGAAATCAAACCATAATGACGAAAGTAAAAAGACTAATCAGCTATGGACAGCAAACAAGCTAACTCTTTAGACCAGCAAAATGCCTAACACAGGTTCAGATCTAAGAGGCCAAAGCAAGACTAGTTCACCTTCGTTATGGGAAATTGTAAATGATGTAAGAAATACAAAAGAACAAGTACAATTTCGTTATATAACAGAGGCGGAATGATGGCAAGTAAGGTTGGTTTCAGAACAGGTACAAGACTGGTAACTGGCTTCAAAATCTATAGTGAAAACAGGCAAGAAAAAGGGAGGAAACCCCAAATGCACAAGGCAAAATTGGGCCAACGCAGATGCTGCACAGCCAGTCTGGCTCTCAGTGCAGGTAGCCCCTTCGGGACCTGCGTTGCAAAGCAGGTAGCCTGCGTACTACCTGCTTTGGAAAACGAAAGTTGTGTTTTCTCAGTTTCCGGGTCACAATTTTCTCAAAAATTCACAGTTTTTGCTCAAATCAGAAGCTATCAGTCAAGTACACACTAAGGGATGACAAGGAGGATGAAAAGCTATCACTAAGAGCTTACAAGGATCCTTGTAGATCAGCTCTTCAAATCATGAACATGCTCAGAAATGAGCTAGAGTAGCTGCCCTCTACTTCGCTTTTGATATAGTCAAAAGCTTTTCGATTTGGTACTCTTTTGTTCAGGAAATGAATAGCAAAATACTACAAACAATCAAACAGATACGATCCCCAGCGGAGTCGCCAATTTGTTGTAGGGAAAAGTATCCGATTCGGATGACCCTATCCCACTCTAAGGGTGATAGTACCTCAGCAACAACTGTAAACAAAACTACTTAAGGTTTACTTCTTTATGAAAGCAAGAGAGAATGAAGAAATGCACTAACCGTTGCCTTGCGCTTAATATTTGCTCCAATCTCTTCTCTTTGCTGCTTGCTCCTAGCTCTTTGCTCTTTTGCTGGCCCAGCTACAATGAGATCCTGCAAAATAACAAAGAAGGAAACTACAAGAAGCATCCATTCATAACTGATTCAAGGATTAGCATAAATCAAATATACAATCATCACAATACATCATTGAAACAAATGCATATAGAAGAACCTCAATAGCTTTTATTAATGGAAGAAGTAAAGTTCTGAGAAGGTTACAACCATTGAAGGCTCCAATCCAGCAACACCTCCCAGCAGAAAGAATTTCTCCTCTTCACCTCCTTCAAGCAATCACCCAATAGTTCTATAGTGAAACCAACAGCATATCATTACTTTGCACAAAATTCCAACCTCCTGAGCTCATAGGAGAGAGCTCAATATATAGATGAATTGAGAAAGGATGAGTCAGCTTGCAACTGATGTGTAGCTGCCTTGTGTCCTCTCTCTCTTCAGTTGATCTTCAGTTCTTGAGTCCACTTGGAGAGCCTTGCTTCCACTTGGAGAAACAGAGCCTCTGACTCATCACAAGGCGAAATCCCTGATCCAAGTGTCATTTTTGGAAGATTCCAGAGCAATGACTCAGTGGGCCACTTGTCCCATCTCGCTCAGCGCAGGTGGCCTTTGTTATACCTGATTTGCAATGCAGGTACACCATGGAGGAGTTGAGTTTCAGCGCAGAAGCCTAGTGGAGCACCTGCTTTGATTTTAGGATTGCTTGTTTTTGAGTGTTTTCAGGTGGAGAACTGATCTGAGAGCTATTGGTTTGCTGACCTTGTTCCTCTAGGGGTAGGAACATCATGTTTTAGGGACTTTGGATCCCTTGGATTATTGACAATTCATGCCTGATGCTGCAAGGCACAAAATTGTCTATAACATATACGCCACGACAAAAATTTTGACAATAATTCAACGAGAAAACTGAAATTAAAAATTCTAAAACCAATCACAATTGAATGCAAGATAAGTTTAAGGGTTACCTGGTGATTTTGGGACAATTCGAACGGTCGATTTTGGACAATGGCAATGCTTGCTCCTTTTGCTCCACTTCTTTGCTCTCAAACCAAATGATGATAATGGTGAGTCAAAAGACTATTATATAAGCTTTGAAAATGATTTTTTTTTTCAAATCTTGATTTTGTTTTGTCTCATGTAATTTTTAACTTGGGAGCTTGGAATGTCGAGAATAGTTTGATTTTCAAGACATTTTGGACGCTTTTTCGACACCTTCGAGACGGTTCCATGACTGCTGACCTGTCATGGCAGGTATCATTTTTTTACTGGCATATAGGTTAGGGAAGCCATTTTTTCTATTGCATTATGCATAGTAGCCTCTATTTGCTGATATACTTGCCATAGGGTCAATCCCATCGTGTTATGGTTTGTAAACCACCTTCAGTCGCCGATTTTTAAATCATGACGTGATAGTAGAGCCATCCTTTTCATGGGCATCATAGTTATCACCTCACTGACATTTGTTGCCCATACTACCTCGATCTGAGTAGGCTCGAGAGTCCTCTGTAGTCCCACCATGACTTATGCACTGAAGATTCATTCCTCTTTGCCTCTCTGCTTCGTTCTGGCCTTACACCCTAGAGGCTCCTTTGTGTTGTGTTGTACTACTGCATTGCATTTTGACCATTTGCACCTTTTGTCCTTGAGCCGGCTTCACTTAGACTCGTGTTTAAGCCAAATTTTGACCATGATGACTGCAAAATCAAACTTGCATGCCCTTGAATTTTGCAACTTGACACACCTTGACCCATGGAAGGAACACGCCTTTGAGTGTCTTTGACTAGTTTCCACCTCCCTGCATTGAGCATAGGAATGCTCCAATCCGAGGAACTAAATCATCTGTTTCACCGACACTCATTCTTTCCACTATACTATAGCATTCTTTTATTCTTTTTCCAGCTTAAAGAAAAAGACAAAAAAATTATATATTCCAAAAAGAGCGGGAACGGGACAGTATTTCCACTTATTATTGGCAGCTAGAGTCAATCGTGTCACCCTTGAACAAAGCACTCAAAACAAAGTCTCCTCCATTTGGGCGGGATTTAGTTTGACTTAGGTATGCCTCAACCTTGTTATTGAGTCAGTTCTCCCCCGATTGGTTATCTCTTCCAATCATATGGAGGGTTCGTTCGTGCCTCCTGCATGGTGAACTTATACAGAGTCATCATATGCTACCACATAGTCACATTGAGTTGTGCTTTTGTTCAAGGGAAGTCAGCTTGAGTCAACCTCTCTACAGTGTCTCTTGACTCATTTTTCAGTCAGCCATCCCTGGTTGTCAGTATCTTGTCTATCATCACATCAGTTATATTGGTCCTTTACTCATGCCAGTTTGAGAAGGTCCTCATTGACTTCTTGTTGGTAGGTCTTGTCCTTATTGACGACGACATCTTTCTCTAAGGACAGGCCTAGTGCTGCAACCTAGCCCTATTTTCATTATTGATAGGTCACCTCATGCTCAGCATCGATCAGTATCATGGGTCTTTGAATGAATCGTTTCCATTGTGTTCGACATCAGCTTACACTATCACACATTGGGATTTATGCAGTACCTTGGTCCCATTTGACCCTATTGGTGGATACCTCGCCTTTGTGTCAGCTTTCATTACTGGTTGGTTTGGAGGGTTTCTATCGTTCGCTAGCCACATCTTGTGTACGCTGGAAACATGCTTCAATCAGGTTACTACATCTTTTTTCATCTGATTCCTTCCACATTATTGGCCTATAGGTTACACTCATGCTAGATTGATGAAGGATGCCTTAATGCCTTCCTTCTAGCAGATCTTTCCCTATCGACTACGACTCATTGCTCTGGGGCAAAGATCTAGAGTCCATTTGGAAAAAACCTTGGGGTTTGCAGTCATTAGTCGCAGATCCTTCGCTATCAACAATGGGAAATCATCATTGTCTCTTGATTGATAGATTCTTACAGGTGTTTGACTCCAACTCATCTATTCACAATTGTTAGAATGTACTGGGTACCTTGACGCTCATTATCATTATTGGTGAGTAGTCTCACGTTTGTTAACTGTATACATCAATGATCGGTAATCAATTGATTTCTCACATGGTCAACTTCAGATCATATATTCCCATGGTGTAGAAATGAACCACAATGGTCGATGAAGACCTCAGGTTGCATCAACATTCATTAGTTCACTTGACAGTTGCTCCTGTTGCTGCTAGTTGATACCACTCCACCTTATATGTTACAGTCATTCATGGCAACATTTTATATGATGGCACCTGAGTTTGCAGTGTAGTACCATCTTACTCCATCATGTTCATTTGGTACTTTTGAGGATCAGCCTTTGATATCAGTGATCCGCTTCATCTTTCAGCATCATTGACATTTTTATATGTGATATTTCAGACATGTACTTGTTTGATCATGATCAGATGATCCATTGTGTATCTTTCAGTGCTTTATACTTGTATACTTAGTGGATCCGCTTGTACTTGATATGCGGACATGCTTTACTTTCTCTGAGCATGGGTATGCCCACCTTAGACAGTGTTTCCTTCTGATCTCCTTTTGTGGCTTGGCAAGCTGAACTCTAGTGAAGTCCTTCTCAGTTTTTGACAAGTTTCCTTTCCATGCACTTACATAATATATTTTGGCAATCATGTACCCCTTCTGACCTCATATATTAGGGGGCATCTGTTATAGCTCCAACTCTCACTCTTGATGTTTGTGATGCTGCACTCATGGCCTAGGGCAACCCCTCCTTCTAGACTTAGTCCAAATACATAAAAAATAGTGTTTTACTCCCTATACATGACATTTCCCTGAGCTAAACACCTGTGTACGCAGGTTTTTGTATGCCCAACCCATGTATATGTCTTAAAACTCTTAAAAAAAAAAATCTCCTTAATTTCAGGTGGAGATCATGGGTTTTACCTGTTGATTACCTATTATTGCCCATGGCCCAACTATTCGCAACGAATTCTCAACTAAAAAACTACATTGGGAGAAGTATAAAAAGGCTTCAATGGGAAGGCCTAAGGGAGGAGAGAATAGAGAGAAGAATCACTCTATTGAGATTATCCCAGATCAGGTCTGAAGATCCCTGTGCTTCCAACACTTCCCCCATTACAGGAAACCCTTATTTCCTTGAGTTATCATGTCTCTTCATTTTTTGAGATACCCTTGAGTGAGTTATGGAAGGAGCTTGTTGAAGGCTTGAGATTGGACGAATCCGGAGGACAGTTCCACTTGAAGCCTGTGAAAGGAAGACTCAGGTGAAATCATTCCTTTCTGTACTTTAGTTATCTATAATAAAAGAAACACTTGTCTTGTTCCTGATATGAATCTTCTTCATGTTTATGATATCAATGTTATGATTTACAAATGAATGATTATTTCAATTGCATAACTAGCTTTCAATATGATATGAAGTTGGTTTCCTTATTGTGTTTAGTCCATATACTGTTAAGCTTTCTTGATTTGGTTGTTTTGCAGGTCGAAGGAGCAAAAGGAACTCCAATAGGGTTTGGACCCTAGCTGGATCTTCCCAAATGAAGGACCCCCCGGTGCACCTCTCTTTGCATACTTTGTTTATATTAGCATCATGGCTATGCGGAATGCTTGTTTTTCTTTATAGATAACCCCTGCTCTGCTAGGGTATTAACCCAAGACCCCACGGGAAATTCTCCCTTAACACTATCAAAATTTCAAGCCAAACATTTGTTGCACTTCTGTAAAAGTTGTTGCTTTTCTGCAACATTTGTTGTGTTTTTGTGTGACCAACTTCAAGCTTGGATTGTGCACAAATGGAAATGTATTTTTGAAAAATGGAGGAGGTTTCTGTTCATAACATACCAAAATACAATAACCTCTCTCAGTTCCTACACATATATCATATATTTGGAGATATTCAACTTTCTTGGAGGCCTATTTTAGAAAACCAAAATTCTGCAATTTTTCTTGTCTATTTTAGCCATTATTTTGCGGCACGGATTACTAGCAACTTGAAATTACTTTCCAAAAATAGAGAAAGGGTTTTCTAATAAGAAAACCTTATCTACCAAAATCTCTTCCATTTTTGTAACAGATGTTATGGTTAAAGAGATACCAGTTTGTCTTCGACCCCTATTTCTCGCCACGCTTCTCAGATACCTTGCACAAACTTCAGTTTTTGAGGTCGTTTTCTTCATTTTTCAGCAGGATTAGCTATGCACAAATCAAGTACACGTGCTCAAATTTCAATCCATGTCTTCAACATCAAAAAATTCATCACGGAAGGTCTCCAAACTAGTGTGAAAACTTTCATTGTGCTTCTATTACATTTCTGCTATGCCCCTAAGTAAAAAGACAATTTTACTTTTGTAATTTGTAAATGTCATTTTGGATGCACGTAATTGGTTAGACTAAGATTTTATCTAAGGTCAGTAGGTTTATTAGTGGTTAATATAGTACATTATCTTGTAATTAAGGTATAGAGAGACAATCTCTTATGGTTAAGATAAAGGAGGAAAGTTTGTTCTAACTCCTCCTAGGTTTTCATAGAGATAGGATAGTTGCATATACCTTCTTAGTTTACTTTTTGAATATAGAATTCGACCTCCTTAGGAGGAATTCAACCTCATCTCCTATATTAGGTTGAAATGTAATGTAATCAGGGGTTGGATACTAGAGGTAGAGACATTTTGGAACTAGTGAACTCCATTTTTTGCAGATAAATAATATATAGTTGCAGCTATTTTTAGGGGATTCATGTGTTGTTTTCTTATGTAATTGATTGTTAGATTTTTATCGTATCTATCCATACTTCTTGTTATGCTTAATCTCTTAAGTGTTAAATAAAATTAATTGCGCAAATGCTCTATTTTGTTTGAGATTAGCATTTAAGTGTTTTCCTTCCAGATAAGTGAATTCATGCATGTATGCTCACTTAGCTTTTTCTATCTGATTTCCTCAATACCATATTACTATGAAATATCCATTTGTGTCTCTTATTACATCCATCTTTCATCATTTAATGACTGCAGCTGATATTTTGACCTACTTGGATCTAAACTCTATTGTGCAAAATATCTATCCTAAAACCTTGATATTTCCAGCCATATTTTGGTTTTGTCATAGAGAGAGACCTCTCTCATTTCATAAGGCTAGATACCAAGTCAAAATTTTGGTTTGTGGTTACCTCCTTAATTTCCCTTCTCAGCGTTGTGAAACAAATGAGTGCTAACAATTTGGGGTTGTTGCCGGGATTGAAATGAAAGTCAATCTTCTTTGTGAAAGATTGTTCGCATTGTAGATCTGATTGTTGATGGTGAATAGCAATTAGACATATGAAGGCTAAAACATTCACTTGGCGACTGAAAATTGATCCAAAGACTCCACTGCCAGCAGGCTCCTGAAATTGAAATGAGTTCTCAATCTAGAAGGTATGCTCCTATGCATCAAGAACATGTTCTATGCTTTCCCAAATTGCATGCCTTATGTAGATTGGAAAATTTGATGATTCTACACTTCATTTAATAAGATTTCATATGCATGCGTGTAAGCTGAGGATTAATTTTCATGAAGATTGTTTAATGATAATGTTCATGATCACATTAGAAGAAAGAGCACAGTTTTTGTATGAAAGCCTCCCTCTTGCTTGTATTTATTCTCTCAAGGATTTTCACTCAGTATTTTTTGAGAAGTATAGAGAAACCTATCCTTCTTTTCTTTTGATAGACGATTGCACTGATCACTTTGAGAATTTTATTCAAGAGATCAAAAGTTCTTATGGCAATCAATAGTTTATGGATGATGAAATATTGGATTCTTTGAATGAAAACAATTTTCACCACCATGAGAAGATCATGGATTCTACCCTGGATGACAACAAACAAGCAGAATTCTTTAAAAGATGATATTGATCTTCCATTTTCTGAAGTTGATGATAATTGGCACTAGTCTTGCCAATATTAAAGTGATCAAGATATATATGAAGATGTTTTTTCTACCTTCCCTTCATTCCTTTCCTCTTCTAAGTTTTTAATTTAGCAGGAAATATGTGCAGACCAAAATTTTGAGTATGATTGTATAGAAAATCTAGAGAGTCATGATTTATCCATTGAGGTTAAAAAAATGCACAATAGGTTTTTTATCTTGAGTTTTATGAATATGATTAGCAACCTTCAAAATATCAAGATATATTATTATTGCAAAGGAAAGACAATTTCCTTTCTGATAGACATGGAAATCCACTTGTAGAATTTTGTGTTGATGTTGATTTGGCTACCTCAATTGAAGATCAAGAACATACAAATATTGTCTCTAATTTGGATGATATGGAAGATCACATTGTTTCATTTACATTTAAGATGGATCAACCAAATGAAGAATAACAATCATCCATTATATTTGAAATCATATCCCTTCTTTTTGTTGATCCACAAGAGGTAATGTTTCATGATTTTCAAGACCCCTTGGGCAGTCTTTTTGAAGCATCAGAAAAAGTGGAGTTTGGTTTATTCACCAACATAGGATTTGGAATCAGGTATCATTTTGAGTTTCCATCTTCTAAATCTTTCTTTATGTCTGGTGCAACTGAATACAGGAATTAGTCAATTAGTCACGTACTTGATTGGTTACACTGGATCTTCAACTTCACTTGATCAGATCACTTATGGATAAATTAGAGTAGATAAGGTGTGATGGATAAGCTCAACATTTTGAGAATCTTTTTCAGTGTCAATTTCCAATAGAGTTTACAGTTGATGGTACAGTTCAGTTTTCAGTTTAGTTTGAGTTAGTTTGAAGATTGTAGCCGCAGTGACTCCACTGCCTAATGAACAAGGCTACCTAGTTTATGGTGTTGTTGACACCACATAGGGAGCTATCATCCCAATTGGAGACAATGTTAGAATCTTAAAGTCACATGGATCAAAGTTACTCTTTTCACTATTGGTTATAGTCTTAGGTCAAATTATAATATTTTGAAATTAAATTTGACATCTCTCTCATTTACAAATGGTCCTAAGTCATTTTCTAGGTGTAATGATACTCTCATAATACATCATATGTCATGGTCATCAAGGTCAATTAAAAATTCGTTTCACGATTCATTGAGTCACCAAAGGTAATTTTTCCTTCATCAAGTGTCATTATTAAATATATGAAAAGAAAGAGTCATGGTGTCATAAGGTTGATTGTGAAAGCTTCATGAGTGTCTTATTGGTCTAGTCAGTAATCATACTAATTAATTTGGTAGGGTGATCATCATATATCCATTTGAATTCATTCATCATCCAAAATTAGCAAGATGTCATGAGAGTTAAAAACAAAAATAGAATAAAGTACATCAATAGAATCAAGCTAAATCTATGTCACATGGAGGAAAAGACATCTGCAACTGAAATAATCATCATATCTTTTGTATAAATGTATCATCAAGCCATATTATAGCTCAAATCATCCAAATGATGGAGAAATTAGTTATCATGACAAAGGGAGGTGAAATTTGAATTTTCAAGTTATAAAATTCTTCAAGAAGTTTGATTTGATTCTATTAACAGTGATATGCATTCAAGGATCTCAAATTTAGCCTCACAAACTTTGAAACTAAGATGAGAAAGAAGAATTAAAGCAGTGTTGTGCATCTGCTGCACTTCTGTGAAGCTACTAGGTCTTTTTTTGCAATTTCCCTCTTCCATGGTTCATAGTTTCATTCAAGAGTAAAAAACATTCCTTTTGTGTTCACACATCCTCCATGACCCTTCATTGATAATTTTCCATCATTCCCTTCACCAAGATCCTTTCCTTTCCTTATTTTCCCAAAAAACCCTAGAAATTTGCGGCATTTTTATCCTAGGTCTATTTTTGCCCTTTTCACCCCTTATTTCTCACTCATTTCGAGAAAAACCACCTCCATTATCTTCCTAAAATCTATCCCTATCCCCTATAATTTTCTGAGAATTTTTCCTACCCACCTTTCCACTCATTCCCTTCCCCCAAGTTGTTGCACTTTTAGCTCTGTTTTTCTATCCTACAGAAACACAGCAACTAGTTGTTGCGCTTTTTCTCAAAATGTCAAAATCAAGATTGTCAAACATGAAAAGGATTGTTGTTGCGCTTCTGATCCTTCAGTTTTGGGATCAAGTTTGAAGAGGCTAAAATCATGTTTTTTAATGGTTTAAAGGCTCCAAGGTGTAGTGGACATCTCCAAGTTTCTTCACAGGTCTTCAACAACACTCAAAACTCTTTCCAATCTATCAAAATTTCAAGCCAAACATTTGTTGCATTTTAGTGTGACCATATTGAAGATTGGTTTCTGAATAAATGGGAAAGTATTTTCGAAACATGGAGGAGGTTTTTGTTCATAACATACCCTAATACAATAACCTCACTCGATTTCTATATAGGTATCATATATTAGGAGATATTAAGCTTTCTTGGAGGCCTATTTTAGAAAACTAAAATTCTCCTTTTTTTCTTTTTTGTTTTAGCCATTATTTTGTGGCACAGATTCCTAGCAACTGGAAACTAATTTGCAGAACCTACAATATGTTTTTGTCATATACAAGCTTATCTACAAAAAAAATTCAAATTTTGTAACAGGTGTTATGGTTAAAGAGATATCAGTTTGTCTTTGACCCCTATTTTTCGCTACGCTTCTGGGATACCCTGCACAAACTTTAGTTTTTGAGGCTATTTTCTTCATTTTCGAGAAGGATCAGCTATAAAGACATCAATTACACATCCTCAGATATCAATTCATGTCTTTGAAAGCAAAAAATTCATCAAGGAAGGTCTCCAAACTAGCATGCAAACTTTCGTTGCGCTTCTGTTACATTTATGCTACGCTTCTAAGTAAAAAGATAGTTTTACTTTTGTAACTTGTAAAAGTAATTCTGGATGCATGTAATCGGCTAAACTAAGAGTTTATCCAAGGTAAGTAGGTTTATTAGTGGTTGCTATAGTAAAATATCTTGTAATCAATGTATATATAGATAAGCTCTTATGGTTAAGATAAAGGAGGAAAGTCTGTTCTAAGTCCTCCTAGGTTTTAGCAGAGATAGGATAAGTGCATGTACCTACTTAGTTGAATTTTTGAACATATAATTCGACCTCCTTAGGAGGAATTCGACCTCATATGCTATATTAGGCTGAAATGTAATGTAATCAGGGGTTGGATACTAGAGGTAGAGACATTATGGAACTAGTGAATCCCATTTTTTGCAAAGAAATAATATACTGTTGTAGCTATTTTTATGGGATTCATGTGTTGTGGTCAGTGGCACTCTTTTTCTCATGTTTTCTTATGTAATTTATTGTTATATGTTTCTAGCACCCATCTATACTTCTTCTTATGCTTAATCTCTTAAGTGTTAAACATAATTCATTGCCTAAATTCTTTATTTTTTATAGATTAGCATTTAAGTGTTTTCCTTTGAGATAAGTGAATTCATGCATGTATGCTCACTTACATTCTTCTATCTGATTTCCTCACTACCATACTACTACGAAAAATCCATTTGTATTTCTAATTACATATATATTTCCTAATTTAATGACTGAAACTGATCTTTTGACCTACTTGGATCTATTTCCTAAACCTAGTGCTTCTTATCCAGCAAAACCTAAATCAAAACCCTTTTGTGCAAAATATCTAGCATAAAACCTTGATATTTCCAACCATATTTTGGTTGGTCATAGAGAGACCTCTCTAATTTGGTAGGGCTACCTACCAACACAAAATTTTGGTCTATGGTTACCTCTTTGGTTTCTCTTCTCAGCGTTGTGAAACTAAGGAGTGCTAACATTTTGGGGCCATTGCTGAGGATCAAAATGGAAGTTAACTTCTCTAGGAAAGATTTTTCATGTTGTAGATCTGATTGTTGATGGTGGACAATAGTCAAACATATGAAGGTTGAAATATTCATTTGATGACTCCAACTTGATCCTAAGACTCCACCAGTAGCATGATCCAAAAATCAAAATGATTTCTCAATACAAAAGGTATGCTCCTATGCATCGAGATCATATTCTAGGCATTCCAAATTGCATGCCTCAGGTAGATTGGCAAACATACTTGCCAAAATTCAGAGATGGAAAAGGTGATGATGCTACACTTCATTTAATAATATTTCATATGCATGTGTGTAAGTTGAGGATTAATTCTCATGAAGATTATTTAATGAAAATGTTCATGATCACATTAGAAGAAAGAGCATGGTTTTGTTATGAAATCTTTTGTCCTAATTGTATTCATTCTCTCAAGGATTTTTACTCAGTATTTTTTGAGAAGTATAGAGAAATCTATCCTTGTTTTCTTTTGATTGAGGATTGTTGTGATCACTATGAGAATTTTTTTCAAGAGCTGGAAAATGCTTATGGAGATGAGGAGTTTATGGATGATGAAATATTGGATGCTTTGAATGAAAACCATTTTCACCACCATGAGAAGATGATGGATTCTACCCTGGATGACAGCAAACTTGAGAAGAATTTTTCAAAAGATGACATTGATCTTCCATTTTCTAAAGTTGATGATAATTTGTAGCAGTCCTTCCAATTTTCAAGTGATCAAGATATATATGAATACATTTTTTCTACATTCTCTTTATTCCTTTCATCTTCTGAGTTTTTAATTCAGGAGGAAATATGTGCAGTTCAAAATTTTGAGTATGATTGTATAGAAACTCTAGAGAGTCATGATATATCCATTGAGGTTAACAATAGTTTAAAACATGTTTTTTTTCTTGAGTTTTATGAATATGATCAGAGGCCTTCAAAAGATAAAGATATAGAATTTTTTCAAATCCAAAACAATTTTTGTTTCTGATAGACATGAAAAGCCACTTGTGAATATTTGTGTTAATGTTGATTTAGCTACCTCAATTGAAGATCAAGGACATACAAATCTTGTCTCTAATATGGATGATATGGAAGACCACGTTGTTTCATTTCCATTCAAGAGGTATCAACCAAATGAAGAATAATAATCAGCCATTATATTTGAAAACATCTCCCTTCTTTTTGCTGATCCAGAAGAGGTAATGTTTCATGATTTTCAAGACCCCTTTGGTAGTCTTTTGGAAGCATAAGAAAAAGTGGAGTTTTCTTTATTCACCAATAGAGATTTTGGACTTAGGTATCATTTTTTAGTTTCCATCTTCTAATCTTTCTTTATGCCCGCTGGAGTTCAATACAAGCATCAGTCAAGTAGTCACGTACTTAATTGGTAACACTGGATCTTCGAGTTCACTTGATCAGATCGCTTATGGATTGATTAGAGTAGATAATATGTAATGAATAAGCTCAACATTATGAGAGTATTTTTCAGTGTCAATTTCCTATAGAGTTTGTAGTTAATGGTACAGTTCAGTTTTCAGTTTAATTTGAGTCAGTTTGAAGATTGTAGGTAGAGTGATTCCATTGCCCAATGAACAAGGCTACCTAGTCTATATTGTTCTTGACACATCCTGTTACACAACAATTTGTCACCGTTTGTCACCGTCCCTGTTACCCCTTACCCGCACACTGGAGGACTCATTTGGGGACCTGTGAGAAGTGACATGACCTGAAACCACTTGCATTATATTCCTCTGAGTATGAGCTTCATTTGCCCTGAAGACATCTCCTGCAAAATCTCCATGAAAACAGCTCTTTTTGCATTAGCGCGGGTCCACAGATCACTACCCGCACCAATGAGGGAAATCCTCTAAAAAGGGCACGCCATTGGCACTCTGTCTCAGAGTCACACTCACGCCAACCGAATTGAGTAAAGTTTTTAACCAACAAGCTTCCAAAGGTTCTCTTCAACCCATTCACAAACTGAATCTATGTTGAGCCAGCATGGTTTGGCTTTGAATCTCCATAGAAGGGAAAGTGGTTTGCCACCTTTCATGGAAGTTTCCAAGTGATAAAGCCAATCCCATGAATAATGTGGTTGATCCTATCTCTTTCCTCTCTATCTATAAAAGCTTGCCTCTATGCCTTGAGCAAGCTAGTCAGTAGTTCCAGCATAGCGATAGAGAATACCAGGAGTTCAAGAGTTTGAAGCTGCAAGAGCCTTCTTTGCACCCATAAGGCCAAATCTAAGTGAGGAGATTCTTGTCACCCAAAGAGAGAGGGGCTTGTTTCCCATCCCAACAAGCTTTACAAGACTTGTGTGGCTGACTACCCAGCCAAAGGAGGATTTGACGTCAGAACAATGGTTGTATTCTTCTTTGTTATTTATTAATAATAGATGACTATCATTATGGTTCCATTCTCATTGTCCTATGATTGATGTTGAGTTATATCTTTTCTAACTGATATATAATTGCATCTACTAGATTTTACGCTTGTATTCGTGTTGTTCTTTGCATGTGCAGGTGTCCAATGACGGAGATCGTGGGGATCGTGACCGGCCGAGGCCAAGGAACGAGAGCGACATCTCTTCTACGAACATTAGCATTGGAATCCAAAGTAGGTTCTCACCATCTACTTTTATTTGCAATTAGGAACTTGCGTGATAGCATTGTGTGATTGTTGCTAGACCCGATCTGGGCTAGTATGGATCGTCTCTGTCCGCAGAGAGGATTTACCTCCACAACACATCCTTAGGATTTTTCATCCCCATTAGAGCCAATGTTAGAGTCTTAAAGTCACAATGATCAAAATTACTCTTTTCACTATTTGTTATAGTATTAGGTCAAATTATAATATTTTGAAATTAAATTTGACATCTCTCCTGGTTGTCTAGGTGTAATTCTACTCTCATAATACATCATATGTCATGGTCATCAAGGTAAATTTGATATTAGTTTCATGAGTCATTGAGTCACCAAAGGCCATTTTTCCTTCATTAAGTGTCATTATTAAAAATCTGAAAAGAAAGAGACATGGTGTCATAAGGTTGATCATGAAAGTTTCATGAGTGTCTTGTTGGCCTAGTTAGTAATCATACTCATTAATTTGGGTGTGTGATAATCATATTTCCATTTGAAGTCATTCATCATCCAAAATTAGTAAGATTTCATGAGAGTTACAAACAAAAAGAGAATAAATTACATCAAGAGAATCAAGCTACATATATGTAACATGATGGAAAAGACATCGGCAACTGAAATAATCATCATATCTTTTGTATAAATGTATCATCAAGCCATATCCTAGCTCAAATCATCCAAATGATGGAGAAATTAGTCATCATGACAAAGGGAGGTAAAATTTGAATTTTCAAGTTATAAAATGCTTCAAGGAGTTTGAGTTGGTTCTATTAACAATGATATGCATTCAAGGAGCTCAAATTCAGCCTCAGAAACTTTGCAACTAAGCCAAGAAAGAAGAATTAAAGTAGTGTTGTGCATCTGCTGTGCTTTTGGGAAGTTGCTAGGGTTTTTTCTACACTTTCCCTCTTCCATGGTTCATAGCTTCATTCAAGATTCAAAACCTTTCTTTTTATGTTCACACATCCTCCATGACCCTTCATTGAGAATTTTCCATCATTCCCCTCATTAATATCCTTTCATTTCCTTATTTTCCTCAAAAATCTTAGAAATTTGTTGCATTTTTACCCTAGGTCTGTGTTTTTCCCTTTTCACCCCTTATTTCTCGCTCATTTCAAGAAAAAACACCTTCATTATCTTCCTAACATCTATCCCTGCCCCCCATTATTTTCTCAGAATTTATCCTAAGCCCCTTTCCACTCATTCCCTTCCCCCAACTTGCTCCACTTTTAGCTTTGTTTTGCTATCCTATAGAAGTAGAGCAACTAGTTGTTGCACTTTTCCTCAAAAGGTTAGAATCAAGATTGTCAAACATGAAAAGGACTATTGCTATGCTTCTAGACAGTCAGTTTTGGGATCAAGTTTGAGGAGACTAAAATCATTTTTTTGAATGGTTTAAAGGCTCCAAGGTGTAGTGGAAATCTCCAAGTTTCTTCACAGGTCTTCAGCAACACTCATAACTCCTCTTGCGCTTCTGTAAAAGTTTTTGCGTTTACGAAAGATTTGCTCCATTTCTATGTGACTAACTTCAAGATTGGATTATGAACAAATGGGAAACTATTTTTGAAACCTGAAGGCAGTTTTGTTTATAACATACTCAAATATAATAACCTCACTCCAGTTCGACACAGGTATCATATATTAGGAGATATTAAACTTTCTTGGAGGCCTATTTCAAAAAACCAAAATTCTCCAATTTTTCTTGTCTATTTTAGCCATTATTTTGTTACATAGATTCCTAGAAACGGGAAATTAATTTCAAAAAACCTTAGAAACAGTGTCCTCAAAAATTAACTTATCTACAAAAACCTCTTCCAGGTCTGTAATAGGTCTTATGGTTAAAGAGATATCAGTTTGTATTTGCCCACTATTTTTTGCTACACTTCTGGGATACCCTGCACAAACATCCATTTTTGAGGCCATTTTTTTCATTTTTGAGAAGGATCTGCTATAATGACATCAATTACACATCCTTAGATTTCAATTTATGTCTTTATAAGAAAATAATTCATTAGGTAATATCTCCAAACTAGCATGCAAAACTTTCATTACGCTTCTGTTACATTTCTGCTATGCTTCTTAGTAAAAATATAGTTTTACTTTTGTGATTTTTAAAAGACATTTTGGATGCATGTAATCGGTTAGACTAAGAGTTTATCTAAGGTTAGTAGGTTTATTAGTGGTTACTATAGTAAAATATCTTGTAATCAATGTATAGAGAGATAAGCTCTTATGGTGAGGATAAAGGAGGAAAGTATGTTCTAACTCCTCCTAGGTTTTAGCAAAGATAGGATAGGTGCATGTACCTGCTTAGTTGACTTTTTGAAGATAGAATTTGACCTCCTTAGGAGTAATTCAACCTCATCTCCTATATTAGGCTGAAATGTAATGTAATCAAGGGTTGGATACTAGAGGCAAAGACATTTTGGAACTAGTGAACTCTATTTTTTGTAGAGAAATAATACACAATTGCAGCTATTTTTATGGGATTCATGTGTTGTGGTCAGTGGCACTATTTTTCTCTTGTCTTCTTATGTAATTGATTGTTACATGTTTACAACAGCCATCTATACTTCTTATTGTGCTTAATATCTTAAGTGTTAAACATAATTCATTGCCTAAATGCTCTATTTTGTTTGAGATTAGCATTTAAGTGTTTTCCTTCTAGATAAGTGAATTCATGCATCTATGCTCACTTAATTTCTTCTATCTGATTTCCTCACTACCATACTACTACGAAAATTCTATTTGTGTCTCTGATTACATCTATATTGCCTCATTTAATGAATTCAACTGATCTTTTGACCTACCTGGATCTATTTCCTAAACCTAGTGCTTCTTATCCAACAAAACCTAAATCTAAACCCTATTATTCAAAATATCTAGCATAAAACCTTGATATTTCAAGCCATATGTTAGGTTGAATCATAGAGAGCATCCTCTCTAATTTGGTAGGGATAGATACCAAGTCAGAAGTTTGGTTTCTAGTTACTTCTTTGGTTTCTCTTCTCATCGTTGTGAAACTAAGGAGTGCTAACAAAGAGGATTCTTCTTCTTCTTGTTCTTGTACATTATGAAATATCTTTCCTGAATTCCTGAAATTAAAGGGGAAAGAATTTCCCTTGACCTTTTAGTATGTTTCTCCTGTGGAACTGGAGTTTGTGATGTTTTTGAAATGAAAAACTTCTCTTTTGTCTCTTGCAATGTATTCTCCTACCACATTTCTTGATTCATGTACTGTTTAATTTCTAGTCTCAGAGTGTGTGCTTAAGGAGTAGTTTTCTATTCTACCCTTAGCTTAGAAATAATCCTAAAGGGATCATAAGACCAGGTAAAACTTAATTTCAACTTCATTTGTTTCAAAATAATATCTCCCTCCTTCATTGTTGCTCTGGTGTTGTAAATGAAGGGTTGAATCTCGACATTTAACTCGAATTGAGACTTTTTCTTAGCTGACACAAAGTGCAACTCATCCATGTTCATCATCTTCCTTATATTCTCTAATGAAAAAATCCTAGTTGGCACAAACTTAGGAAACTTAGATGGAGGAATATCACATCCATATACTCTGATCTCTATGTAGTTTTGATACATGTACCAATCTCCAGTCTTTATTTTCTCACTCCACCTTTCTCACTAAGGTGGAGAATTCTCTTGATTTTAGGTGAAATCCTAGGAACAACATCACTATTGAGAAAGAATGAAACCATATATAGGAATTGATTTGTGTAATAACTGAAGGATAATTCATTGGTATTCCTTTTTATCAAGGAAGTCCAATGAATTACAGATTGAGGATTACCCTGTTCATCTAACTTTTGCAATGGAAATTGAAATTTATCTGCTTGATGAAACAATAACAAATATACAACAAATGATGTATATTTAAATTCTCCTTTAGTAGAAAACTTCAAGAATTGAGCATGGATAGAGTTTTATAGAAATTCACTATAATTGAAGATAATTGAGGTTTTTTCACCTACTAAAAACACTGATATAAATCCTAGAATAATTTCATCAACCCATTGATCAGTTGGATAACCTAATAGACACGAAACCACTAAGACAACTTGTCTAGTCATCTTTGGAAACATTGAGGAAGGGTATGGAGGATGTTTTCTTGGTAATTCTGCATTTTCAGTTTAAGATATGTCAAAAATATTAGCCCTTTGAGGGAAACTGCGTTTCTTATAGATTTTTGTTGAGTCATGAAATGGGTATGTATTTACTATTAAGCTCATCATATTTTCCCTTGATTCTTAACTTTTCCATATCCTAATGTGCTACTATGTTGAGGAATTATGGTAAGAAATGAAGGAATTATATGCAGTTACGATCTAGCTAAATTTTACCCTTCTTATGGAGGAAAGAAACAAAAGGAATGATTTTTGTTCCCTGACGTTGGAATAGCAAAATCCGACAAGCAAAGGAAAGAATGAATCAGTTGCAGACAAGGCTGAGAATGAATCAGAGGGATAAGCACGGAATAAGATGGATGTCTGGAGTTAGCAATAGGACGATTGTAAGAAGAAGGGGGAAATCTCTGTTATTTTCAAATTGTAATTTTAATTACAGACTCTCGCTGTTGAGAGAACATGACTATAATGTAATGCTCTTTAAGTTCGATGATTAATATATAATTGAATTTGTTGTTCCCTCACTTATCTAAAGTAGAGCAGTAGTGCTCGCTGGCGGCTAAGGGCCCGGCCTCTAGTGGGTTTAACTGCTTTCTTTGTGCCATACATTTCCAATTCTCGCAAGCATGATTGGTTTGATAGTTTTCCTACTTTCTGTGATTTTATCTCCTTCGTTATTTATTGTTTTCCTATATTGACAGAATATCTATGCTTTATATGATTTACAGCACTGTCATTTGATTCAATTTACCTTCATTGCAGATTAAGTTACTTAGATAAGTATTTGGATTGATCTAATCAATTGTAAAGAGTTTAATTATCACTATTGGACTCTCAGATTGGTATCATTTCTATTGGGATTCTTTACTAGAGATTGAGTTTGATTTAGATTAAATCAGTTAAGAAGAGATGAGTTATTTTTGTTGTACTCTCAACTGATGTTTTTATTACTTGAATTGTTGTAAGACTTGATTTCAATAGAGGATTGGGTTTTGATATTTCCTTTAATAATTGCAATTGGAGTTTATTAGATGAATCTGTTTACTCTTGTATTAAAAGATCTATACTACATGTTAGGAAACATTACTCTCTAAATTAATAGCAGCCATGTACTTTGTACACTCTTGAAATAATTTCCATTTACAAAGAGTGATGTATATCTAATAATTCATGTTGAGGAAGAATTGGATATTGAAAACGGAAGGTAAGAACCTACATAACAAGCAAGTAAAGTTCTTGCTCCTTCGCCTGCTTTCTAGCACAATTAGAGAAAAGTGAAGTAGGTGTTTGATGCTTGTCTGTTGAGAGAGAGCTACGTATTAAAAACGGAAGGTAAGAACCTGCGTACGGAACAAGTAAAATGTTTGCTCCCCCGTCCTCCTTCTAGTAGAGTTGTTAGGAACTTAGGGTAGAGATAAACATTTGAATTGTTTGCATGAATGACTAAGAAGAAAATACCCAAAAACACTCCAATTCCACTGCCCAAACCTGAAAAATCTAAGCGACCGGTACCCTTGGACGATCAACTTTCATAGACGACATCTTTAAGCAAGCTGAATCTCAGGGATCAGTAGGTCCCCGAAACGTTGCTTCCAAACAACCTACTATCTCCCTTCAGGCCATAGGCTCACCATCTATAGCCTACGCTAAGGTCCATAGTAAAACGGTAGGAACTAAGCAGAGTTTTTAAGAAATTGAAAATTCATGCCCAATTTCCTCACAAGAATGGAATTCTTGTAATATTTGTGAAGGGGGAGGAGAAACAGGGGAAACACAGGAACCAAGATCCCCTCAGGTAGTAATCGAGTAAAGGATACCTAGTATCATAGACCAAGGGAGTGTTGTTAAGATCATTCCCACCCCTTCTAGACATCCTATGGATAGCTCTCCAGTGCCAGAGATCCCGGAAGGATATTGACATATATTTGATCAAATGGCCAATAATCCACAGGCACCCCAGACCTCTACATTATAGTATCCCATCGTTGACACAGATGTCAACGCACCCATGAAAGCTATCCCTCTACAAAATATTCCCACCTTTCATGCACTCACATCAGATGATCCAGATGCATTTCTATTTGAATTTGATGTATTATGTCAGGGTTATGATTACACCACTGACCCCCAGAAACTAAATCTGTTTCCCTCTACATTAAAAGGAGCAGACCTGCATTGGTTTATGGGACTAGGTGGGGGCACCATAAATGATTGGGATAAAATAAAAAACGCTTTCCTTAAAAAATATCAAGACTATTGCAAATATAGGGAACTAAAAGACGAAATATTCCAAATGGTAGCAAGACCTAGTGAAACGTTGGAAGAGTATGTGGAGTGTTTTCAATATAACCTCCAAAGGTCTCCCTACACAACTCTACCTTTGCCTGATAATGTGCTAAAAACTACACTGATTAAAGGGATGAAAGACCAATGGATAGAGAGATTAAATATTATGGGTAAAGGTGATGTATATCAAGAAGACTATGCTAATATTGTTAATTTGTGTGTCAGGTGCTCAAGGGGCAGTACGAGATTTAAACCAGCAGAACGTGATATAACCACCAGGGACAACAAAATATCTAGCGGAAGCATTACTCGTGCAGAAATCAGCAACCTGTTGGAGGATTTCAAAACATATATCTTGGGAACTTTGACGATGCAATTCGACATCATGCAATCCAAGCAGAAGCAGGCTGAAGTATAACAGAACTTGGTGATATTTAATGCGGGATAATTAGGAGTTTTAAAAGGCACCTTATATCACCCAAAATTTTGGTGCCATTGCCAGGGAGAGTGTAGCCATTTACAAAGAGTGATGTATATTTGATAATTTCTATTGAGGAAGAATTGGGTATTGAAAACAAAAGGTAACAACCTACGTAACAAGCAAGTAAAGTGCTTGCTCCTCTGCCCGCTTTCCAGCACAATTACATAAAAGTGAAGTAGGTGTTTGATGCTTGTCTGTTGAAAGAGAACTGGGTATTAAAAACGGAAGGTAAGAACCTGCGTACAAAGAAAATAAAATGCATGCTCCCCCGCCCACTTTCCAGTAGAGTTGTTAGGAACTTAAGGTAGAGATAAACATTTGAATTGTTTGTATGAATGACTAAGAAGAAAAGACCCGAAAACAATCCAATTCCACTACCCAAACCTGAAAAATCTAAGGGATCAGTGACCTTTGGATGATCAACTTTCATAGACGACATCTTAAAGAAAGCTGAATCTCAGCCATTAGGAGGTCCCTGAAATGTTGCTTCCAGCCAACTTACTATCTCCCTTCGGGACATAGTCTCACCATCTGTAGCCTATGCTTAGGTCCACTATAGAACAGTAGGAATTGAGTAGAGTTTTCAAGAAATTGAAAATTCGCGCCCAATTTCCTCACAAGAAGGGAATTCTTGTAATATTCATGAAGGAGGAGGAGAAACAGGGGAAACATAGGAACCAAGATCCCCTCAGGTAGTAATCGAGAAAAGGACACCCAGTATCCTAGACCAAGGGAGTGCTGTTAAGATCAATCCCACCCCTTCTGGACATCCTAGGGATAAATCTCCAGCTCCAAAGATCCAGGAAGGGTACTGGCATATATTTGATCAAATGGCCAATAATCCACAAACACCCCAGACCTCTACATTATAGCATCCCATTGTTGACACAGATGTCAACGCACCCATGAAAGCTATTCCTCTACAAAATATTCCCGCCTTTCATGGACTCACATCAAATCCAGATGCATTTTTATTTGAATTTGATGTATTATGTCGGGGTTATGATTACACCACTGACCCCCAAAATCTAAAGTTGTTTCCCTCTATGTTAAAAGGAGTAGCCCTGCGTTGGTTTATGGGACTAGGTGGGGGCACTATAAATGATTCGGATCAAATGAAAACTATTTTCCTTAAAAAATATCAGGACTATTACTGATCTAGGTTACTAAAATAAGAAATATTCCAAATGGTAGCAAGACCTAGTGAAACATTGGAAGAGTATGTGGAGTATTTTCAATATAACTTCCAAAGGTCTCCCTGCGCAACTCTTCCTTTGCCTAATAATGTGCTAAAAACTACACTAATTAAAGGGATTAAAGACCAATGGATAGAGACATTAAATATTATGGGTAAAGGTGATATATATGAATAGGACTATGCTAACATTATTAAATTGTGTGTCAGGTGCTCAAGGAGCAGTATGAGATTGAAACCAGCAGAACGTGATATAACCACTAGGGATAGCAAAATATTTGGTGAAAGAATTACTCATGCAGAAATCGGCAACCTGTTGGAGGATTTCAAAACAGATAATTTGGGAACTTTGAAGACACAATTAGACATCATTCAAGCCAAGCAAAAGCAAGCTGAAGTAGAACAGAACCTGGTGATCTTTTTCCCGCGATGCAGGAAGAATCATGTCATAAAGAATGTCGGCTAGATATGGTACAAACCTGTGCCATATGCACTAAAGATCATGCCACAGAAAGTTTCCCATCACTCCCAAGGTTAAAAGCAGTCTTCAAGGAGGCAAAGGAACAAATAGAACTAGTCTACCTGCTAAATCAGCGTTGCCAATGGCAAGCACGACAATATAATTCTCAACAATACACAGGAGCTACATGGCAGAACCAGCCACCTTTCCCTAATTGGTCACAACAACCATTCTCTATGCCACCTTGGTCCAATCAAACAAATAAAAATAATAGTTGTCCAAATTCCCCTTACTTCCTGTTAGAGTCGGTCTAGTAGCCCTCCATCAGCGATCAAAACTCTTTGCATTTGCATAAGTAGGTGTCTCATCAGTGTCATTTCATTGCATTCCATTAGGCATGCCATAACCCTGATGGAGGAGCTGGTGTCTTTATTCCCCTCTTGGCATTGCTGGATCAAGTTGTTTCAGTCTATAAATTCTTTCAAGGTTCCTTGTCTTGTCAAAGTCCTAGGTCTAGGGTTTAGGTCCAATTTGTCTTTAAGGTTATGTCTTTAAAGGTCAATAAATGCCCAGCATGCCAGAGGGATGACTATCAAAGTTTTTCTTCAAAGATTTCATCTTGTACAACTAATTTTAACCTTGGATTTAAAAACCTTGTTTTTAAAGACAAGGTCTTTTTTCTCATTCTTGTAAAAAATTGTAAAAATTCAAAAGTTTTCAAAAGACAGCATGCAGCCCTGGTCCCCTTTGCCAAGATTCCTCAGAAGCTATCCCTACAAAAATTTTCAAGACAAAGCATCAGTTCAAACAATTTCAGGACAAAAGGAAACCATAAAGTCAACAGCATTTAAATTTTGAAAAAGTGTCAAGTTAAAAACATTAGAAAGAGGGTTTGAGGAGAAATTAATTTAAATCAAGCCTATAAAGCCCCTCTCTCCTTCTATTTGAGCATCATTTGCCTCAAAGCAATAGTGAAGAGCGATTTGAGCGATTTGGAGAGAAATTGAGCAAAATTTGTAAGTAGAGCCTGCACGCGACCTGTCAACACTTGCGCATGACCTGTTGGGCCGGCGCAACCTATCAGGGGGGTTCATCCAGTTACAAAAATACACTGGTGCGACCTGTTGAGCGCGCGCAACCTATCAGCACCTGCGCACGACCTGTTGGGAATTCATCTACAAAAATCGCCAGTAAACTCCCAAACGATCCCAAAATTCTTCAAGATTGCAGGTAGGCCTCTGATCATCAAAGTATTTTACTTGATAAATAAAAATGAGCATGGGAAAGGTGTTTTAATGCCATCAAATTGAAATGAGAGGTTCATGTATATTTGCTTTAAAAAATGTCAAAATGCTTGTAGAACTATGGTTTGTTTTGCTGTTTCAAGGTCATCCTTGTCACCCCACTTTTTCCCCACTTCTCTTTACCATCTCCCTTGTCATTTTCACCTAATCTCCTTACCAAAAATATCAAAGTCCCTAAACCCTACCTCCTAGAAAACCCCTACAAAATATGATTATGTGATGGTATATGTTTCATAATTGCTTCCCTAAATTCCCCTTTCATATGTATTTTCCCTAAATCCCTTCAAAAGTCCCCCTCCCTAACATCTCCCTTGTGTTTTTGTCCCATTGGAGCAGCATTTAAACAGTCAAAATAGCAGGGTATCCCATGGGAGGATTTTATCTCTCGAGAGGCTATGCTTCTCCAGGTCAATGCTCATGTGGAGAGGTTGCTGGCCAAAGCACTAAAACGAAAGAAAAGGCCCAATCCCCTTCACATCTTGGCTAAGGCTTCCTTGAAGGAGAATGATATTAAATGACCTCACTACAGCACAAATTTCAAAAAAAATTGAGCATTTTTGGTCACTTATGAGTTTTTGGGCAAAAAACAGGTTTTTCTCCCTGACAGGTCGCGCGCCGCGCACGACCTATTCGATGGGCAACTTCATTTTGGGAAAAGTCAGCATTTCTGGTTTTTTCATGCAAAGATACACCTGCTTAGCAATTACCAAGAGATTTCATCAAGTTTTGAGCCTCCAAAAGGTCAAAAAACATGCAAAAATTGACTTTCTGCCACCTTTTTGACAAACAGGGAGCAGTCTTGGGAGATTGCAATTTGGGAGGGGCAAATGGCCACCAAATTCAGAAATTCTAGTTGGGTTGGAAAGCAAACATCCAGAACTTTCCAACAAGCCCACGTTTTCCTCATTTGGACACCTGTAAGTGCCTCAAACAGAGCTCCAAAGAAGCGCGACCTATCAGGATTAGGGCGCGACCTATCAGGCAATTTTCATAATTTTTCACCTATAGCTCAAGAATTCGGCCAGCTTTGGCCAGTTTTGACTTGGGATGGGATTTTTCACCCTCTTTGATGTAATTAATGTATTTTCATGTTGATATGACACTTATTTACCTATTCTAGAAGATTCATTCATGAAATAGCAAACATTTAATGAACGAATTGGTTTCCTAGCTTATAGAGGCAAGTTGTTTTGACTGCCTAGATTTTAGTGCTCAGTTTAGAATTGGTTGAAACAGCTCCTAGAAGGATGAGCTCGACCCCTAGAGGCAAGGAAATATGTTAGATTACCTATATTATGTACTTTCTTGGTCATTTTCATGGTTGGACTCTTGAGGGAGAAAGCTCTATTGTATTATTCATTGTATCTCTGCAATTTTGGCAAAGGAAGAAGGACCAGGGTTTTGCAGTCCTTTTTGGGATTCCTGTGGTTACATGTACTGATGGTGTGCTTCTCTTTGTACTTGTAAGTGTGTTATGTGAATCATCCTCTTTCTTTTTCTTTTGAAATTAGGCAAATGAAGTGTTAAAGTAGAATTCATGATTTCCATGCTCTGCTTTTAAATTTGCTTAATATCAATGTTTTCAACTGTTTAAGGAGAACTCAACGTGATTGCTTGCTCTCCTTAGCTCCTCACCGGTCATTCCTACCCATTCACTTAATTTAAAGGCATCAATACAGTCTCCTACCTTGCCCCAAAGAATCCCCTACAAAAACTGTGTCCAATCCCCGCACCCAAAATTGCCTTTCCCCGATTTTCCACCAAAATCCAAAAAATCCCAAAACAAACTCTTTTTATCAGTTTACTAGCCTAAAATCAGTGTTTCCTTATTGGTTATTTCGCCCTTTGAAGATCTTTATCGAGATAGATCGGAGAGAGCCCTCTCTTGCCCTGTAGGGCTAGCTACGAGGCTAAGTGGTTTGATGTTGCCTTGAAGTTTGCCTTTCTCAGCCTGAGGTGAAATTTCAAGCGCTAACACTTCCCACCATTCTGGCAGAACAATACATATCCATCCCAATGGCCACCCTCCACTTCACAGAACCAGAACTGGTAGTCAAGCTAGCAAAGACCTACAAACCAGCTAGCAGGAACAATCACTCAGTCTCAACCTACACTACCAGTACCTTACACAATGTAGCAAAACCCTCAACCCAATCTACAACCATAGCTCCCAGCCCAGCGCAACCCGAATCCCAACAATAGACCAGTCCAATCTCTAGAAATTATTGAAGGACCGGAGCCAAAAATTGATTTGAGCGACTGTAATGAACTCAAGTTAAGGTCTAGATGGATAATTTAGTCAGAGGGGGGAAAAGCATAGAAATAGAAGATCTGTTACCTATAGAACAAATACCTCAAATGGAGAATACGGTTAAACATAAAATTCATGGTCAAACTATTACCTCTTCTCCACCATTCCCATAGAGATTGATTATACCCCGCTAGATAGAATATCTTGATTTCGATCTTCTGGGAGAATTAAAAAATCTGTGTAAAAATATCCCTTCTCTAGGCTATTTAAGACATTCCAATTTATGCAAAAACTATTAAGGAATTGTCTACTAAAAAGCCTAAGAGGAAAATAAAAACAACCCCAACTGTCCACGTAGTCGGAACTTTGTCCGATTTATTATCAGGTAGAGAAACACCAGTGAAATATGAGGAACCAGGAAACCCTATAGTCATAGTAGAAATAAATATATGTTCCTTCCCCAATGCATTAGTTGATCTAGGAGCAGCCACTAATATTCTCACAACAACAACCTATCAAAAACTTGGCATTACAACCTTGGATCCAACTACGACCTTACTGGAACTTGCGGACTAATCGGTTGTCAAACCAGAAGGGACATTATAGGATGTAATGGTGTATGTAGATTCTTGGGAATACCCAGCAGATTTCCTGATTATTAATCATAGAAATCGGCGAGATGGACATCCCCTAATTCTAGGAATACCATGGCTAGCAATCGCAGATGCTTACATAAGCTGTTGAACAGGCAGTATGACTATAGAAAAAGGAAATAATTTGAAGAATCTAGCTTTATATCCTCCAGCTCAACCAATCTTAACAATAATAAAAACTAGAAAACAACCTGTATCATACTTAACTGAAAACATTTGATCACCGGTAAATGTAGAAAATGCTCTCGAATTTAAGAATCAAATAGAAGATGACATTATTAACACTTACATTAACCAACCAGATGCCATATCCAATCTAAAATGTCACATGATTGAAGCAACCCTAGACAACAAAATTGAAGAAGATCCCTTAAAAGATATTAATGACTAGATAATACCAACAACAACTATTTATAACAGCAAACCCATTGAAATTGTGCCAGGGGAAGTCCTAAACATTAACAAAAGCTTGACTGGTGACCAGGAGCAGAGGCTTGTTCAACTCCTTATAAAATATAAAGAGGCTTTCACTTGGGATTACCCAGACATGAAAGGGATTGATCCCCAATTATGCATGCACCACATCTATACAGAGAAAGATGTGAGGCCCATTCGACAACCTCAATGGAGGTTAAACCCTCACCTTAAAGATGTTATTAAAAATGAGCTACAAAAGTTGTTAAATGCAAATTTCATCTATCCGATATCTGATAGCAAATGGGTTTATCCATTAGTTTTCATCCCCAAAAAAGAATGGGAAGTGGTGTATATGTGTCGATTATAGAGAGCTTAATAAAGCAACCCAAAAAGATCATTTTCCCCTCCCGTTCATCAACCCGGTCTTGGACACATTAGCAGGTAAAAAATTCTTTTCTTTCCTAGACAGCTTCAGTGGCTACAATCAAATCCAAATCGCCCCTGAAGACCAGGATAAGTCTACCTTCACCTGCCCCTAGGGGACATTTCCTTATAGGGTCTTACCTTTTGGACTGTGCAATGCACCTGCCACATTCTAGAGGTCCATACTCAGCAATTTTTTCAGACTTGACAAACGAGGGACTCGAGGTGTACATGGATGACTTTACACCCTATGGAGATCACTTCGAGCCAGCATTACAAACGCTAGAGAAATATCTGCAAAGATGCATTGCTACCAGGCTTTATTTAATCCATGATAAATGCCACATGATGATGACCTAGGGCTTCATCCTGGGTCACTACATCTCGGTAGCTTGAATTCAGGTAGATCTAGCAAAAATTCAGATAATCCTTTTAATACCTACTCCCCCCACGAAAACTAAGGTACATAGTTTTTTGGGGTTTTCTTGATGTTATAGAAGATTTATAAAGAATTTCTCCCAAATTGCTGCACCATTATATGCATTAATAGGAAATATCAATTTCACATGGACTGACAAATGTGACATTGCTTTTGAAGATTTAAAATGGCTAGTATCAACAGCCCTAGTATTATGGGGCCCAAACTGGGATTTTCCATTTCAGATCTCATCCGATGCATCAGATACAACCATTGGAGTAGTTCTTGACCAAGAGGAAGATAAGAAACCTTATGCGATATACTACATCAGCAAAAATTTATCTCCTGATGAGTTGAATTACACTGTGACCGAAAAAGAATTTCTGGCTATAAACTATACTATTAACAAATTCAAACACTATATAACAGGATACCCTATGGTTTTGTATATTGATCACTCTGCTATTAAATATTTAGCCAATAAACCTGTCACGAATGGAAGAGTGACAAGATAGTTGATCCTTTTGTAGGAATTCGACATAACAATCAATTATTAACCAGGAAAGGAAAATCCGGTGGCATACTTCCTCTCATGTGTGCCAAAGACAGACGACTCGGTAGCAGTGGAAGACCAGTTCCCTGATGAGCACTTATTTGTTGTAACCATGAAATCACCATGGTATGCGGATGTTGCGAACTACCTAGTAATGGGAAAATTACCCAAGCATCTAACACCCAGTGAAAGAAAAAAAATAGTACAATGCAACACTCAGTTCTCTTGGATCGGAGGATACCTCTTTCACACAAGAGTCGATATGCATCCGAAGGTGTGTTAGGGAAGATGAAATCTTTGACATCCTAAAAGCTTGCCACGATGGACCTTGCGGTGGACATTTTGTAGACCATATGACTAGTCACAAAGTCCTATAGATGGGCTATTATTGGCCCACCATTTTTAAGGATGCCAAGACGTTTGTCGAGGCATGCGATAGATGCCAAAGAATGGGCCTCCCTGGATAGTCTGATGAGATGCCCCTAAATCCACAATTATTCATTGAACATTTTGAACATTGGGCATTAGATCTTATTGGCCCAATAAACCCATCATCCAATCAAAAGACATATATACTGGTTACTACAGAATATGTGACAAAATGGGTGGAGGCAGAAGCATTACCACGGGTAACGGAGGACTCAATAATCAACTTTATTTTCCAAATCTTCATGCGGTATGGCTTGCCTAGAGAAATTATCACGGATGGAGGGCCACAATTTGTATGCCATAATAAAACTGCTACATTAAAAATCATCATATCATGCACAAAATCACATCTCCATACCACCCACAGGAAAACAACCAGGTAGAAAGTACCAATAAAGTAATCAAGGCTATACTAACAAAGACATTCGCATCACATAGATGTGATTGGGCTACCGATTGCCAGAAGCCCTATGGGCAGATCACACAACATGGAGAAATAGCACAGGATATTCCCCATATCAGCTAGTGTTTGGCAAAGAACCTATCTTCCCAATAGAATTTGAAATTCATACCTTGAGGATATCTCAAGAAGTAGGCTTGGACCTGAATGAAGCACATATTAACAGGCTACATCAAATCAATGAATTGGACGAAATCCAGCTATCATCTCTTCACCATACTGCACTGATCCAACAACAAAGAGCGAAATGGCATGATGCCCTCATCAAGAAGAATATCTTCCATGAAGGTGATTGGGCACTTCTGTATGATTCTAGGTTCCAGGATTTCTCGGGCAAACTCTAGACTAGATGGTTAAGCCCCTACGAGATAAAAGAGGTGCATGATAATGGCACCCTTACATTAGCCAGCATTGACGGCTCTGGCTACTCTTTTAAAGCGAATGGACATCTAGTACACCTCTATCACAAACTACTTACAAGGGAATCCTTCTGCCAGCAGCTACGGGAAGATTCCACAATACAAATTCTTGCTAAGGAGGACAAGCCTTCCACAGTGCCAGTCTAGTGAAGAATTTACCTTTTGTGAAACTTGTTCATAAATTTTCCTTTCTGTCTGGATTTTCTTGGATAATAGATTGTATAGTAGTTTTCTTTTCTATTTTTCCTTTGTTGTTCCCTCTAGGGAACAAGAATTTATGTGTGAATTTTTCTTTGTCGTTCCCTACAGGGAACAACAATTTTTTTGTATATTTCGCTTTCTTGTTCCCTATAGGGAACAACAATTTTTGTGCGAATTTTGTTTGTTGTTCCTTACAGGGAACAGCTGTTGTTCCCTCTAAGAAACAACAATTTTGTCGTGCATTTTTTTCTTGTTGTTCCCTACAAGGAACAACAATTTTTGCGTGTGTTTTCTTTGCCGTTCCCTATAGGGAATAGCTATTGTTCCCTCTATGAAACAACAATTTTTTTGCGTGCATTTTGCTTTACTATTCCCTACAGGGAACAACTGTTGTTCCTTACAGGGAACAACAATTTTTTTAGCGTGTATTTCCTTTGCTATTCCCTACAGGGAACAACACCGTTTTGTGACTATTTTCTTTGTTGTTCCCTATAGGGAATAACTACTGTTCCCTATAAGGAACAACACATTTTTTGTGATTTTTTTCTTTGTTGTTCCTTACAGGGAACAACTGTTGTTCCCTATAGGGAACAACTGTTGTTCCCTCTAAGGAACAACACTTTTTGTGTGGCTTTTTCTTTTTCCATTCCCTTCAAGGAACAACACTTTGTGAATATTTTTGAGAATATCCTCTTTCTCTTCCTTGCATAAACATCCCTAGACAATCCCAGTTTCACTCTTTATTGTCCTCTTAATGGCATGAAAGGTACAAAACATATTTCAGGACAAAAAATATGGAGTCTAGTGGAACAGGCAAATACCTCGAATACTATCATCTTTAACAAGATTGCTTTGTGATGATCAAAAAAGGAAAGGAAATAGTTATCTATATCACTTCATTGTCCTCATTTCCACTATAAACCAAGCTGATTGATTATCTGTACCATGTTGGTTCCCCCTTTCCTATATAATTCTCTCTGTGTATTATCAATGAGATTATGGGTATATTTTTTTATATTGAGATGTCAAACTTCTTCCGCCATTCCTACTCTTAAGGAGTGATGAGGCACCCTCTATGTATAAAATGGGGACATTATATATATATATATATATATATATATATATATATACTTATATATATATACATATATACATATATACATATATATATATCTATATATATATATATATATATATATATATAGATAGATAGATAGATAGATAGATAGATTCACTAACAGTTTTATGATTTTTTTCCACAGATGGAGGATAGGGGGTCTCATCATGAGCCAACCTACCATGATCATAAGGAAGGAGCGAAGTGGCATTCCCACTATGGCCACCACACCAAGGATGTGATCCAATGGATGCATAAACAAACAAAGTCCTTTGAAACAGGAGGTCTCATCATGAGCCAGCCTAACCACTTTCGCTACTTCCCAGTGAATGGAAATGTGTTCACTTGGTTACCAAGCAAGCACATTGGTCTCTATTATGGACATCATAAGACACTTCCCTAATTATACATAGAGGACCATGGTTCCCAAGGGTTAGAAAGAAACTCTGTCGAGACTATGGACGCCTGCGGGTAACAGAAGCTCTGCTAATGGTATTGAAGCTTTATTTTACATCAATAACTACTGTAATACCCTCTTCTTATGTTTTTATCTTTTCTACAGAGAGATTGTGTTCCTAACGTACCTTGAACCTTTATGCATGAGTAATATTTTGTTTTATCAATTTCAATAGTTTAAGTGGAATAATGGGAGTAAAGTACTATTTCTTATGCAAATTGTCCCTTTTTCTTTATCATATCACATCTTGGCAGCCTATCACTTATTAATAGTTCTCGTTACAAGCCATGATTTCACCACTCCAATATCCTTTATGATCCTTTCATGAATAAGCATACCTTGCCAATCCATCACCCCTGTACTCCGTCGCTAGTGCTTTACACTTTTAATCATTTGATCGTATGCAACCTATTATTTCGAAGGGTGGCGGGGACCTTCATTGTACGTATGAACGCGCTATCATTTTTTTCATTGAATTTTGCAAAATGATATGACATTCCAAAATCACAGAGCATGTGGTATGATAACATCCCTCAATAACGATATTTATATTTATAAAGTATCACCTGATAGAACCATTACAACCTTTGTTATTCCATCACTTGGCTCTGTTAGTTGCTATGTTATATCTACTACGCTTATCATTTGCAGAATACAAGTAGTATGGGAGGAAGAACAGTGTGCAGAGAACCACTAAGACTGGCTATTTTTGATGTAGCTAGGGAAATTTTAGCTCGAGCTGGGTGGATAGCATACTTTATGAGATTTCAGATACCCAATGAGGAAATAGCCATTGAAATCCTACGAAATCTACAAAATGGACAATCCATGATAAGGGGCAAGCAAATCACAGTATCAGACGCTGTGGTAGCAGAAATATTTGGGTTACCAGGAGAAGGATCAATGTGGGCTGGTAAGTAGTTGAAGCTGCGGGACACTATTGAGGCTTTCAGGAATGAAGGACAGGTGCTAATCAAAAAATGCAAAGGCATTCAACCATCTTCGCTTGGAGAACCATGGGGAGAACTAACAAGAATCATTCAGCAGTACATTACGGGCGACGAGCGCAAAGACGTGGTAAGGTTGCGTCAACTCAAACTCTTAACAATTCTGAAACAAAAGTGCTCTGTAAATTTACCTACATTATTGAATTTTTTGCTGCATGACAATGTTGAGAGGCTATGACAGTCCCAACACATAGAAACCGTAGTAAGCCACCACTGTTTGATCAGGTTAATAATTAGCTATAACCTTGCCCAGTAACAATCAAGCTGGGAGGAACTAATATTTGCTCTCGAAGGAGGTTTAGATCTGCCTGCACCTAATCCTGTTCTAAAAAGGAAGAGGACTACCCTTGCAAGGAACATACCTCAAAAGCGTAGATGATCCACAAGGCTGAGGTCAAAATTAGGAGTGGCCGAAAATCCTCAAGGCAGTATTAGTCAACCTATAGAATTATCGAGCCCAGTAAGTGAACAACACTTACAGCTAGAGTTAGAAGGTCATGATAACCCTAAATCGGACCATGAGGAAGAAACAAGTCACTCTGGAGATAAACAAAGAAATGAATCGGGACTTCCCTCAACACCAAGAATGAGTCCCCAAGGTGACTTGTTGCACGATTTTGAATTAACCAAGATCCTGGAAAACATGAATGATTACATACATCCTGAAAGCCTGCTCAATCTTAATTTTGGAGCAACCCAATCTCTTGAGATTTCTGGCGATGCCAAAATTCTATCTCCCTCAAAAGATGCAAGCCATGAAGCAAAAACAGATGCAAAGGCCATTCAAGAAGAAGAAAACCAATTTGGTGACACGCCTCCAGTAGAAACTAGCCAGTTAGGCCTAAGCACATAAAACATAGGACAAGAGAGAGAAGTTGAAATAATTCGGGAAACCAATATCCAATCTAGAGACACGGTCCCTTTAGAATAGAGCCAGGATGAGCAACCAGGCTCTTTAGAAGTAGAAACTATGAATGAGACTGTCAGCAGAATAAGTTCTCCTCTGAAAAAGTATAAAGTCAAATTGAAAAAGCTTAGGAAATAATAGTAGAAGCTTCGCAAAACGGTAAAAAGGCTGAGAAGAAAGATAAAAGAAATATTATTTGGAAAGGTCCTGGAAAAAACCCCAGTGATAACAAATGTGGTTGTACAGATAGAATCTTATGAAGGGAGGGCTATAGCGACTCAAACTGAGCCCATTCCCACTCAGCCTGCTATCACTTAAAAGGAACAACATGCAATTCTTGCAGAAGTAGCTACCCAGACAGAGGATGTACCCTCTTAAAACATAACTACTCAAACAAAGGATGTACCCTCTGTTATCACTCAGGTTGTTCCCTTTGACTCCTAAGGGAATACGGCCGAGGTAACCACAAACCAATCTTTGGACTGTAGGTTCTAGCCCACCCGCAATCGGAGAGGGCTCTCTCTTAATGATTTGGCTTTGTTGATGATGATTTTAGGCTAGTTATTGATTTCAAGGGGTTTTGTTTAAGTTTTGGTGGGAAGGATGACGCTTCCAAGTAGAGAGGTAGGTATAGTATGAAAGTTTCAAACCATTGGGCATGGAGTCAAGGAATAGGACTGCTGGTGCGTTTTCTTGGTCACAAGAGGAATATGGAGCAAGATAGCAGCATGTGAAACAACATTCGAGCTAAATGGAGATGGATTGAAGGCTAATGAATGAGAGGCAATTAAGACTCTCTCATTCACTTTAACAGAGGGAAGGTGAATGAGCTCTATCTAGGAGCAGTGAAGAATCCCTAGATAACTGTCAAACATGGGTGAATTAGGGGAAATATGAGCCAAAGGGAATTCATATTCATTACCAATTCAGATGAAAACATAAAGGAACAGTAGAAATTGAGGATAGAGTGCGGTTAAACAAAGTCTAAGCTATTCATTTTTCCTGCTATTTTTAGATGGTGACATATGTATGATATGAGCATATATCAATGGAAAACAGAGGTAGGAAACACTTATTGAGTCATGTTGCAGCGCAAGAATTCCATAATTTACTCTTCAAAACATTAATAACACAACAGACAGTCCATCTTCCAAACTTTCAGCAGTCTTTGATTAAAGAAATCATCATACATACCGAGCGAGTCTCTAGTGGAGCGAATCAACCAACCAACCCTCTAAACAGTAAATTAGGGTGGTTTATATAGAGAAAATTTTCAAAAATATCTCTTACAGCAGACCTTAAACAAGTCTGAGGAAAACGAGTTTTTAACCTAATCTTATCCTAAAATTTATGCAAGAAAATATCTCTGAGCTGCGCTGGAGGCAGCTGTATCAAAATGAGTTAATATGGTGTCCTTATGGCTCTATGCTGTTCATTGAGCCATAACTATGCTTTGGGTTTTGATCCCTTGCTCTTGAGTGGTTTTGAGGTGCATTAACTATGATTTAAATAGCTTCACCGCCTTCTTTGACTTTGCTTGGGGCATCTAATGTTCTTCTGCTTTGGAAATACAGATTTCCACCAAAAACATTAACTGATAGTCTTTGCCGCTTCCTCTGATACACTTTCACTGAACCTGGGCTCCTTATTGTCTTCTGAATGCTTTAAGCTGTCCCATCAATATTTTATGGTTGTTGTTCAGCCCTCTGTTGCCTTAAGAACTGTTTTTGCCCCTTTTCTGAACCTATGTGAAGAAATTCCTGTCAATTTGCGAATTTCGGGCCTACTGGTAGCCGAGCCATGAGAGGGCTTCCATTTTGGTCAATTTTTCTTAGCGATGCGCGATCGAAAACTACCTCGGTTTTTCATTCCAGGCATCCCTTGCTACAAATTTCGCGCTTCACGCCCTTTTTGGTGATGATGTCAGCATGACATCAGCGGTGGGTCCCAGTACGGCGGTGACGTGGCAGGGTGACGTCAGTAGGGTGGCGTGGCAGGGTGACGTCAGCAGGGTGACGTGGTGGTGACACGGTGGCAGGGCGTGGATGCGGGCGGATGAAGTGGCAATGACGTGGCGTAGTAGCGGGGACACAGGCTGATGACATCACGAGGATGTGGTGATGATGTCAGGGGCGGGGGAGTGGTTTTCGGTTTCCCCGCACCACTTTTCAGCGCAAGAGGTATTGGGGAAGGGGCCTCCGAACATGCCAGGAGGCTGACACGTGGTGGGGGTACGGCAGGGAAACCGCGCATCCCCTTGACGTTAACTTCCGGCGGATCGGGGAGCAAGAATGGCCGCCCACCCTTGGATCTGGAGCGCTGGCCATCGGACATCTGGCGGTTTAATTCTGGTGGCGCACAACTTTGGGGCGGGCCCGCCTTTATTAATATTTTATTGCAAGCGGAGGGTGGGGTCGAAAACGTTGGGAAATGTGGGTTTCATGTGTTATGCGAGGGTAACGTTTAATGTGCAATTGAAACTTTTAAACACTGAGCTTTAAACAATGAGCGTGAAATGGTAGAATAGTAGGGTTTTAAGGGTGAAGGGGTAGATATCGGTTATTGGCCTCACCAGAGGCTTAGGCCAATCCCAGAGTTATGACACGGATGGATTCATAATTGTTGGGTGTACGACCAAATTCCCACATTGACTAGAAGTGGGGAGGATCATGGGTATATAAGGATGGACAAATATCTCCATTGGTATGAGGCCTTTTGGGGTAAAGCCCATAAACAAATCCATGAGGGCTTAGGCCCAAAGTGGACAATATCATACCATTGTGGAGATATGTGGTGTCCAGATTCCTAACAATAATAGTCCCAGGTGGACTATTATATCCCAGAACTGTATGTACATAGCTATAGTAGTATAGGGTGGGATATGTAATATTTTTGGGATTTTATATAGTTTTTGTAGCAATTAGGGATGGGGAAGTAGCTAGGGAGCTATATAAATAGAATTAGAAGTTAATATGGGATTGATGAAGAAAGTGCTAAGTATGGAAATCTTAAGCTCTAATGGGGAAATATGAGATCCATAAGTAAAGCAGATCTTTACTTAGGCAAGTGTTATGAAAAATGATGAATTTAAGAGATATCAAGCAGATATTGACCTCTTTAGGGGAAGTTAGTGAATGATTTGGGGAAAGTAAGAATGGGAAAGTTAGACATGCCTCGCTTGAGCTGCTCCAGGAAAAATTGCCTCATGCTTGTGAGCACAACGGATATAACACTTGAAAACATAAAATGGATCACAGTTCCTCATTCTGCCACCACAGAACTACCTACCCAGCCTGCTTACCTAGCATTTTCCCTTCTTTTTGGCTTGGGTGCACTTGAACTAGCAAACCCAGCTTTTCAACTTTTCTTCTGGCTGTCCTCCTATCTAAATATGGCCTTATATCTTCTAATGGCCCAGATTAAGCAGTTGGGCTCCTTCATTTCTCTTCATACCTAACAATCTACCAAGATTAAACAGTTTGGACAGACATTTATTCTCTATCTCTAAAACAAGAAATTTATACCTAGGGAAGCCAAGATTAAGCTGTTTGGCCTTCCCTTAATCGAGCAATATTTCAAAAATGGAACTTTTGCAGCATGGAAAAGATGAACATTTTTGGTACTTCCACTGTCAATCATGAAATATGAAACCTATTGCAATAGGAGGCTAACAGTGGCTCCTCTTGGGGATTTTCCTTGTGAAAAGTCAAGAACGGCAGGTCAGATTGCCTTGATCTTCAATTGTTGCTGTACCCTGAAAACTACCCTTTGCTGGCTGCTTTATTTATGTATATGACAACAGACTTGAAGGGCTTAGGGCCTTCACTTCGAGCTTCAACTGCAGCAAGCTGCTATCCAAGGAAAAAACTGAAATCCTACCTACCTACTCTAATCAACACTTACTTTGCTGGTTAGGTGAAATGAAACAGCCAATGTAACCACTTAAGCATTATATACATCAGTGACCATTGCTGCTTGTATTTGATGGTGTTTAAAACTGGGATCTTACAATGAAATCTGGCTTTGTTAAACTTTGAGAAGATAAGGAAACTCCTGATCTCCTTTGCTGAATCTAGAAACTGTACAAAAGGATCTTGCAAAATATGTACACTATTCCTGAGCTGAATCAAACAACTGTGCAAATGTTCTGGATAGCTTTCATGCCATGAACCTGAAATATCATCCTTGTCTTCACCACCCTTCATGCTTTCAACTGCTGTTTGTGATGATATTTTAACTGACTGTAGGGCCTGTCCACTGCAACCATTATCATCTTGATTTTGACCTTCATGGTCTGTTAATGGAGAAGAGTTCTGATTTCTTTCCTCATTCAACCTGTCAGCTGTTGGATCATTGAGAGTTTGGAAGGTCTGCTGTAATCTATTACATACAGGTTCAAATGGAACTTGACAGATTCCTACCAGCTGTTCTTCTTTTTCTTTGAATAATTCAGATGATTCAAAACAAAAGGGCAAGGAACCAACTTGGATTTTTTGATCATATGTTGCTGCTTCTACGCCTTTTTCTGCTATCTGATGTTCAATGGGATTCTGGGACTACAAATTTAGATATGACAAATTTTGAACAAAGATTTGATTGCTTTCCAGATGGTCAATACCAAGGCTTGTTGATATTTGATTTTTTGTAGCATGATAGTTATCTCTGATAAATTGAAAAGACTCAAAACAAAATGGTAAAGTTCCTTCACTTATTTCAAAATTTTCTGCACTTTCCTCCTCATTCTTATTGCTGAAGTGAACGAGCTGATTAGTACCTTGAATTTGTTGAACCTGAATCTCTTTGTCTTTACCCAAATTATCTTCTACTTCATCTGTAAGGTTATTTTGGATCTGAAAAACATAGTCATCATCATATTGATCATACTTGGGCACATTATTAAAAGAAGCCATATTATCGAATGCGCATAGTAAATTAGGGGATTGCTCCTCCACACATTGTTCTGTGAAGCTGTTTTCTGATCTATGGTTGGTTGAATTGGTAAAAATCTGTTCAGAAATGTCAACCCTTTCTTCTTGTGGAGCAAGAGTGTCATGGTGATCTGAACATTCAACTTTCATTGTGATCTTATGCTTTAATTCCTCTGCTTTCTTTATCAAGGTATCAAGTTCTTCCTCTTTTTCTGCTTTCAGTTTCTTCTCCCTAACTTTCAGATTAACCTCTACATCTACTGCCATGTTCTGCATCTGTTGCATAGTGGAGGGATTTCTCTCTCTCAGATGAAATTCTATCTTTGGATCAAATGCTGTTGGATAATGCAGTAGAGCCAAATCAGGGGGAGGTCTTATATTCAATGGCATTGAATGATAAATTTGATTGAATCTGTCTGAAAATTGTTGTACTGTCTCATCTGTATGCCTTTTTAACTGATTATATTCTTCTATGATCAGGAGGAAATTTACTTTGATTATCCATCTATCAAGGAAGAGTTTGAGAAATTGCTCAAGATTTGAGATCCCTGCATGAGGCAGAGTTTTGAACCAACTCCTGATTTTGCCTTGCAAAGAAAGAGCGAAAAGCCTAATCCTAGCATTCTCAATATCCACTTCAAATAAGTTAAGATAATCTTCAAAAACTTGGACATGCTTCTGAGCAGTAACTCGATTCTCTCCATCAAATCTTGGGAGATACTTCGGATGATTTTCAGGAAAAGGATTGAGCATGGGAGGCAAAATGAGAGGTTTATATCTATCAGGAAATTTATGAGGCACAAGAGTATGTACAGGGATCGAATGGTTGGGCTCGATATGAACAGGGATAGGATGATTTTCTTTGATACTTGTTTCCTCCTTGGCTGTATGGTGATCTTCAGCAGCATTTAAAGGTTGTTGTTCTAATGTGCAAGGAGGGCTTTCCTCAACATTTTCAAAAGGAAAATCATAAAAATCAAATTTAAACTCGTACATAAAATACAATATACACAGCAAAATTTTATGGAAGAGAAAGAACATGACCTCTTGGATAATAATCCGGGTCAAGAGCCTGATCTACTCATATATTTATTTTGGGTTCATTTCTCCAGTGGAGTCTTTATTATGAGGATGATGTCGAGCCGCCAGGTGGATAAACTAACTTTGAACGATCTGGTCTCTGTCCACCAACACAGGCCAGAGCTGAATATGGAATAAACTAAAAAAAGGGGAATTCTCTTCAGGAAACAAAATATTTTGAGATTTTATGAGAATTTTTTATTTTTTTGGATTTTTCAAAACAAGTTTAAGATTTATTCGAAAGGCAAACTGATCAAAAATGGGGATTTACAGCAATAAATAAATGATTGTCCCCAGTGGAGTCGCCATTATGTTATCACTCAGGTTGTTCCCTTTGACTCCTAAGGGAATACGGCCGAGGTAACCACAAACCAATCTTTGGACTGCAGGTTCTAGCCCACCTGCAATCGGAGAGGGCTCTCTCTTAATGATTTGGCTTTGTTGATGATGATTTTAGGCTAGTTATTGATTTCAAGGGGTTTTGTTTAAGTTTTGGTGGGAAGGATGACGCTTCCAAGTAGAGAGGTAGGTATAGTATGAAAGTTTCAAACCATTGGGCATGGAGTCAAGGAATAGGACTGCTGGTGCGTTTTCTTGGTCACAAGAGGAATATGGAGCAAGATAGCAGCACATGAAACAACATTCAAGCTAAATGGAGATGGATTGAAGGCTAAGGAATGAGAGGCAATTAAGAATCTCTCATTCAGTTTAACAGAGGGAAGGTGAATGAGCTCTATCTAGGAGCAGTGAAGAATCCCTAGATAACTGTCAAACATGGTTGAATTAGGTGAAATATGAGCCAAAGGGAATTCATATTCATTACCAATTCAGATGAAAACATAAAGGAACAGCATAAATTGAGGATAGAGTGCGGTTAAACAAAGTCTAAGCTATTCATTTTTCCTGCTATTTTAGATGGTGACATATGTATGATATGAGCATATATCAATGGAAAATAGAGGTAGGAAACACTTATTGAGTCATGTTGCATCGCAAGAATTCCATAATTTACTCTTCAGAACATTAATAACACAACAGACAGTCCATCTTGCAAACTTTCAGCAGTCTTTGATTAAAGAAATCATCATACATACCGAGCGAGTCTCTAGTAGAGCGAATCAACCAACCAACCCTCTAAACAATAAATTAGGGTGGTTTATATAGAGAAAATTTTCAAAAATATCTCTTACAGCAGACCTTAAATAGGTTTGAGGAAAACGAGTTTTTAACCTAATGTTATCCTAGAATTAATGCAAGAAAATATCTCTGAGCTGCGCCGGAGGCAGCTGTATCAAAATGAGTTAATATGGTGTCCTTATGGCTCTATGCTATTCATTGAGCAATAACTGTGCTTTGGGTTTTGATCCCCTGCTCTTGAGTGGTTTTGAGGTGCATTAACTGTGATTTAAATAGCTTCACCGCCTTCTTTGACTTTGCTTTGGGCCTCTAATGTTCGCGCTTGCTTTCGAAATACAGATTTCCACCAAAAACACTAACCGATAGTCTTTGTCGCTTCCTCTGATACACTTTCACTGAACCTGAGCTCCTTATTGTCTACTGAATGCTTTAAACTGTCCCATCAACATTTTATGGCTGCTGTTCAGCCCTCTGTTGCCTTAAGAACTATTTTTTCCCCTTTTCTGAACCTATGTGAAGAAATTCCTATCAATTTGCGAATTTCGGGCCTGCTGGTAGCCGAGCCATGAGAGGGCTTCCATTTTGGTTAATTTTTCTTAGCGATGTGCGATCGAAAACTACCTCAGTTTTTCATTCCGGGCATCCCTTGCTGCAAATTTCGCGCTTCATGCCCTTTTTGGTGATGACGTTAGCATGACATCAGCGGTGGGTCCCAGTACGGCGGTGACGTGGTAGGGTGACATCAGCAGGGTGGCGTGGCAAGGTGACGTCAGCAGGGTGACATGGCAATACGGAAGGGTGACGTGGCGGTGACACAGTGGTAGGGCATGGATGCGGGCAGATGAAGTGGCAATGACATGGCGTAGTAGCGGGGACACAGGCTGATGACATCATGAGGATGTGGTGCTGATGTCAGGGGCGGGGGAGTGGTTTCTGGTTTCCCTGCACCACTTTTCAACGTAGGCAGTATTGGGGAAGGGGCCTCTGAACACGCAGGGAGGCTGACACCTGGCAGGGGTACGGCAGGGAAACTGCCCATCCCCCGGACGTTAACCTCTGGCAGATCGGGGAGCAGGAATGGCCGCCCACCCTTGGATCTGGAGCGCTGGCCATCGGACGACTAGCGGGTTAATTCGGGTGGCACGCAACTTTGGGGCGGGCCCGCCTTTATTAATATTTTATTGCAAGCGGAGGGGGGGTCCAAAACTTTGGGAAATGTGGGTTTTATGTGTTATGCGGGGGTAACGTTTAATGTTCAATTGAAACTTCTAAACACTGAACTTTAAACAATGAGCGCAAAATGGTATAATAGTAGGGTTTTAAGGGTGAAGGGGTAGATATTAGTTATTGGCCTAACCAGAGGTTTAGGCCAATGCCAGAGTTATGACACGAATGGGTTCATAATAGTCCTAGGTGGACTATTATATCCCAGAACTGTATGTACATAGCTATAGTGCTATAGGGTGGAATATGTAATATTTTTGGGATTTTATATAGTTTTTGTAGCAATTAGGGATGGGGAAGTAGCTAGGGAGCTATATAAATAGAATTAGAAGTTAATATGGGATTGATGAAGAAAGCGCTAAGTATGGAAATCTTAGGCTCTAAAGGGGAAATAGGACTTGTAGAAGAAATACGAGATCCATAAGTAAAGCAGATCTTTACTTAGGCAAGTGTTATGAAAAATGATGAATTTAAGAGATATCAAGCAGATCTTGACCTCTTTAGGGGAAGTTAGTGAATGATTTGGGGAAAGTAAGAATGGGAAAGTTAGACATGCCTCGCTTGAGCTGCTCCAGGGAAAATTGCCTCATGCTTGTGATCAGAACGGATATAACACTTGAAAACATAAAATGGATCACAATTCCTCATTCTGCCACCACAAAACTACCTACCCAGCCTGCTTACCTAGCATTTTCCCTTCTTTTTGGTTTGGGTGCACTTGAACTAGCAAACCCAGCTTTTCAACTTTTCTTCTGGCTGTCCTCCTATCTAAATCTAGCCTTATATCTTCCAAGGGCCCAGATTAAGCAGTTGGGCTCCTTCATTTCTCTTCATACCTAACAATCTGCCAAGATTAAATAGTTTGGACAGACATTTATTCTCTATCTCTAAAACAAGCAATTTAAATCTAGGGAAGCCAAGATTAAGCTATTTGGCCTTCCCTTAATCGAGAAATCTTTCAAATATGGAATTTTTGCAGCATGGAAAAGATGAACATTTTTGGTACTTCCACTATCAATCATGAAATATGAAACCTATTGCAATAGGACGCTAACAATGGCTCCACTTGGGGATGGCTTTTGCTTGTGAAAAGTCAAGAACAGCAGGTCAGATTGCCTTGATCTTCAATTGTTGCTATACTCTGAAAACTACCCTTTGATGGTTGCTTTATTTATGTATATGACAGCAGACTTGAAGAGATTAGGGCCTTCACTTCGGGCTTCAACTGCAGCAAGCTGCTATCCAAACAAAAAACTGAAATCCTACCTACCTACTCTAATCAACACTTACTTTGCTGGTTAGGTGAAATGAAACAGCCAATGCAACCACTTAAGCATTATATACATCAGTGACCTTTGTTGCCTGTATTTGATGGTGTTTAAAACTGAGATCTTACAATCAAATCTGGCTTTGTTAAACTTTTAGAAGATAAGGAAACTCGTGATCTCCTTTGCTGAATCTAGAAACTATACAAAAGGATCTTGTAAAATATGTACACTATTCCTAAGCTGAATCAAACAACTGTGCAAATGTTCTAGATAGCTTTCATGCCATGAACCTGAAATATCATCCTTGTCTTCACCACCCTTCATGCTTTCAACTGCTGTTTGTGATGATATTTTAACTGACTGTAGGGCCTGTCTACTGCAACCATTATCATCTTGATTTTGACCTTCATGGTCTGTTAATGGAGAAGAGTTCTGATTTCTTTCCTCATTCAACCTATCAGCTGTTGGATCATTGAGAGTTTGGAAGGTCTGCTGTAATCTATTACATACAGGTTCAAATGGAACTTGACAGATTCCTACCAGATGTTCTTTTTTTTCTTTGAATAATTCAAATGATTCAAAACAAAAGGGCAAGGAACCAACTTGGATTTTTTTTATCATATGTTGCTGCTTCTACGCCTTTTTCTGTTATCAGATGTTCAATGGGTTTCTGGGACTGCAAATTTAGATATGACAAATTTTGAACAAAGATTTGATTGCTTTCCAGATGGTCAATACCAAGGCTTGTTGATATTTGATTCTTTGTAGCATGATAGTTATCTCTGATAAATTGAAAAGACTCAAAACAAAATGGTAAAGTTCCTTCACTTATTTCAAAATTTTCTGCACTTTCCTCCTCATTCTTATTGTTGAAGTGAACGAGCTGATTAGTACCTTGAAGCTGTTGAACCTGAATCTCTTTGTCTTTGCCCAAATTATCTTCTGATTCATCTGCAAGGTTATTTTGGATCTGAAAAACATAGTCATCATCATATTGATCATACTTGGGCACATTATTAAAAGAAGCCATATTATCGAATGTGCATAGTAAATTAGGGGATTGCTCCTCCACACATTGTTCCGTGAAGCTCTTTTCTGATCTGTGGTTGGTTGAATTGGTAAAAATCTGTTCAGAAATGTCACCCCTTTCTTCTTGTGGAGCAAGAGTGTCATGGTGATCTGAACATTCAACTTTCATTGTGATCTTCTGCTTTAATTCCTCTGCTTTCTTTATCAAGGTATCAAGTTCTTCCTCTTTTTCTGCTTTCAGTTTCCTCTCCCTAACTTTCAGATTAACCTTTACATCTACTGCCATGTTCTGCATCTGTTGCATAGTGGAGGGATTTCTCTCTCTCAGATGAAATTCTATCTCTGGATCAAATGTTGTTGGATAATGCAGAAGAGCCAAATCAGGGGGAGGTCTTATATTCAATGGCATTGAATGATAAATTTGATTGAATCTGTCTGAAAATTGTTGTACTGTCTCATCTGGATGCCTTTTTAACTGATTATATTCTTCTATGATCAAGAGGAAATTGACTTTGATTATCCATCTATCAAGGAAGAGTTTGAGAAATTGCTCAAGATTTGAGATGCCTGCGTGAGGCAGAGTTTTGAACCAACTCCTGATTTTTCCTTGCAAAGAAAGAGCGAAAAGCCTAATCCTAACATTCTCAATATCCACTTCAAATAAGTTAAGATAATCTTCAAAAACTTGGACATGCTTCTGAGCAGTAACTCGATTCTCTCCATCAAATCTTGGGAGATACTCCGGATGATTTTCAGGCAAAGGATTGAGCATGGGAGGCAAAATGAGAGGTTTATATCTATCAGGAACTTTATGAGGCACGGGAGTATGTACAGGGATCGAATGGCTGGGCTCGATATGAACAGGGATAGGATGATTTGCTTTGATACTTGTTTCCTCCTTGGCTGTATGGTGATCTTCAGCAGCATTTAAAGGCTGCTGTTCTAATGTGCAAGGAGGGCTTTCCTCAACATTTTCAAAAGGAAAATCATAAAAATCAAATTGAAACTCGTACTTAAAATACAATATACATAGCAAAATTTTATGGAAGAGAAAGAACATGACCTCTTGGATAATAATCCGGGTCAAGAGCCTGATCTGCTCATATATTTATTTTGGGTTCATTTCAGTAGTGGAGTTTTTATTATGAAGATGATGTGGAGTCGCCAAGTGGATAAACTGACTTTGAAGGATCTGATTTCTGTCCACCAACACAGGCCAGAGCTGAATATGGAATAAACTAAAAAAAAGGGCAATTCTCTTAAGGAAACAAAATATTTCGAGATTTTATGAGAATTTTTTATTTTTTTGGATTTTTCAAAACAAGTTTAAGATTTATTCGAAAGGCAAACTGATCAAAAATGGGGATTTACAGCAATAAATAAATGATTGTCCCCAGTGGAGTCGCCATTATTTTATCACTCGGGTTGTTCCCTTTGACTCCTAAGGGAATACAGCCGAGGTAACCACAAACCAATCTTTGGACTGCAAGTTCTAGCCCACCTGCAATCGGAGAGGGCTCTCTCTTAATGATTTGGCTTTTTTGATGATGATTTTAGGCTAGTTATTGATTTCAAGGGGTTTTGTTTAAGTTTTGGTGGGAAGGATGACGCTTCCAAGTAGAGAGGTAGGTATAGTATGAAAGTTTCAAACCATTGGGCATGGAGTCAAGGAATAGGACTGCTGGTGCATTTTCTTAGTCACAAGAGGAATATGGAGCAAGAAAGCAGCACATGAAACAACATTCGAGCTAAATGGAGATGGATTGAACGCTAAGGAATGAGAGGCAATTAAGAATCTTTCATTCACTTTAACAGAGGGAAGGTGAATGAGCTCTATCTAGGAGCAGTGAAGAATCCCTAGATAATTGTCAAACATGGGTGAATTAGGGGAAATATGAGCCAAAGGGAATTCATATTCATTACCAATTTAGATGAAAACATAAAGGAACAACAGAAATTGAGGATAGAGTGCGGTTAAACAAAGTCTAAGCTATTCATTTTTCCTGCTATTTTAGATGGTGACATATGTATGATATGAGCATATATCAATGGAAAATAGAGGTAGGAAACACTTATTGAGTCATGTTGCAGCGCAAGAATTCCATAATTTACTCTTCAAAACATTAATAACACAGCAGACAGTCCATCTTCCAAACTTTCAACAGTCTTTGATTAAAGAAATCATCATACATACCGAGCGAGTCTCTAGTGGAGCGAATCAACCAACCAACCCTCTAAACAGTAAATTAGTGTGGTTTATATAGAGAAAATTTTCAAAAATATCTCTTACAGCAGACCTTAAACAGGTCTGAGGAAAACGAGTTAAAGATCCCATTAACCCCAAGGACATGAAGGGTGTCTACTTGATCCCTTGTTCTTGTGGGACCCCCTACATCGAGGAAACATGGCGCTCCATCCATCAGAGGATTAGCGAACATGCAGCTAACCTAAGACATGGAAGAACCAAGTCTTCAGCGCTAGCAGAGCATGTGGATAAGACCAAGCATCACGTTAGTATTGAGGAGGCTAAAGTTGTTGCCAAAGTTGCCCAGTTCCATCATCGTAAACTGAGAGAAGCTATTGAGATTGAAAGAAGGCCTAACAATCTCAATAGAGATTATGGCTGGAAGATTAGTAGCCCTTTCTTCTTAGTCCCCCCCCCCCCCCCCCCCCCCCCCCCCCCTCTTTCATCTTTTTCGCTTTCATCGTTCCCCTGGAGCCTTCCTATCTCCTAGGGTTTATCCTTCTTTCTCTCGACTCTTTCCAGTCCTTCTCCTGTGTATTTTGTGTCGCTCCTTTTTTTCCATGATTGATTTTGGTATTTATTATCATAATTAATATTTATTTACTTATTATTATTATTATTATTATTTATTTATTTATTTTATTTATTTATCTATTAATGAATATATATTATTATTTTTATTATTATCTATTTTATTATTTTTCGTAACTAATGTATTGTTATTATTTATAATTTATTTATTTATTAATGAATATATATTAGTATTATTATCATTATTTCTTTCGTAACTAATTTATATATATTATTATTATTTTTATTTTTATATATAACAAATATATATTATTATTATTACTATTTATTCGATTTAACTATCATTTACCTTATTTATAAAAAAGTTAGGTCTTCAATTTAACTAATCCCCATTTAATAAAAAAAAAATAATTATTAAATTATACATTTTAACTAATTATTAAGGTAAACCCCTTCTAAAATTATTTCTTTTATATAATTATTTATTTATATAGGTAGGGTCATTAACTATCTTCCTTTAAATAATCAATTTGACTTTTTGACTGTCCCTAAGTCAAAGCTAGCCGTTGATCTAGATAGCTATTGGAGGCCTTGCTCAGACTATTTAACATGCAAAGCTGGATCTGTTTCTTCAACTTGTCCTGACGATGAGCCACACTTGCTGGTTCGAAACGCGTCGACAAAGGTCTTTCTATATGTGATTTACGCCGAAGCTCTTCTTATAACTATTATGGATCACAAAAGTCTCAATTCAACAATTAACCTAATCTTATCCTAAAATTAATGCAAGAAAATATCTCTGAGCTGCGCCGGAGGCCGCTGTATCAAAATGAGTTAATATGGTGTCCTTATGGCTCTGTGCTGTTCATTGAGCCATAACTGTGCTTTGGGTTTTGATCCCCTACTCTTGATTGGTTTTGAGGTGCATTAACTGTGATTTAAATAGCTTCACCGCCTTCTTTGACTTTGCTTGGGGCCTCTAATGTTCGCCTGCTTTGGAAATACGGATTTCCACCAAAAACACTAACTGATAGTCTTTGCCGCTTCCTCTGATACACTTTCACTGAACCTGGGCTCCTTATTGTCTTCTGAATAATTTAAATTGTCCCATCAACATTTTATGGCTGCTGTTCGGCCCTCTGTTGCCTTAAGAACTGTTTTTTCCCCTTTTCTGAACCTATGTGAAGAAATTCCTGTCAATTTGCGAATTTCGGGCCTCCTGGTGGCCGAGCCATGAGAGGGCTTCCATTTTGGTCAATTTTTCTTAGCGATGCATGATCGAAAACTGCCTCGGTTTTTCATTCCGAGCATCCCTTGCTGCAAATTTCGCGCTTCGCGCCCTTTTTGGTGATGATGTCAGTAGTGGGTCCTAGTACAGCGGTGACGTGGCAGGGTGGCGTGGTAGGGTGATGTCAGCAGGGTGACGTGGCAGTCTGACAGGGTGATGTGGCGGTGACACGGTGGCAAGGTGTGGATGCGGGCGGATGAAGTGGCAATGACGTGGCGTAGTAGTGGGGACGGAGGCTGATGACGTCATGAGGATGTGGTGCTGATGTCAGGGGTGGGGGAGTGGTTTCCGGTTTCCCCGCACCACTTTTCAACGCAGGCAGTATTGGGGAAAGGGCCTCCGAACACGCCGAGAGGCCAACATGTGGCGAGGGTACAAAAAGGAAAGCGCCCATCCCCCGGACGTTAACCTCTAGCGGATCGGGGAGCAAGAATGGCCGCACACCCTTGGATCTGGAGCACTGGCCATCGGACAGCTGACAGGTTAATTCAGGTGGCGCGCAACTTTGGGGCGGGCCCACCTTTATTAATATTTTATTGCAAGCGGAGGGGGGGGTCGAAAACTTTGGGAAATGTGGGTTTTATGTGTTATGCGGGGGTAATGGTTAATGTTCAATTGAAACTTTTAAACACTGAACTTTAAACAATGAGCGCGAAATGGTAGAAAAGTAGGGTTTTAAGGGTGAAGTGGTAGATATCGGTTATTGGCCTAACCAGAGGTTTAGGCCAATCCCAGAGTTATTACACAGATGGCTTCATAATAGTCCCAGGTGGACTATTATATCCCAGAACTGTATGTACGTAGCTATAGGGCTATAGGGTGGGATATGTAATATTTTTGGGATTTTATATAGTTTTTGCAGCAATTAGGGATGGGGAAGTAGCTAGGGAGCTATATAAATAGAATTAGAAGTTAATATGGGATTTATGAAGAAAGCTATAAGTATGGAAATCTTAGGCTCTAAAGGGGAAATAGGACTTGTAGAAGAAATATGAGATCCATAAGTAAAGCAGATCTTTACTCAGGCAAGTGTTATGAAAAATGATGAATTTAAGAGATATCAAGCAGATCTTGACCTCTTTAAGGGAAGTTAGTGAATGATTTGGGGAAAGTAAGAATGGAAAAGTTAGACATGCCTCGCTTGGGCTGCTTCAGGGAAAATTGCCTCATGCTTGTGATCACAACGGATATAACACTTGAAAACATAAAATGGATCACAATTCCTCATTCTGCCACCACAGAACTACCTACCTAGCCTGCTTACCTAGCATTTTCCCTTCTTTTTTGTTTGGGTGCACTTGAACTAGAAAACCCAACTTTTCAACTTTTCTTCTGGCTGTCCTCCTATCTAAATCTAGCCTTATATCTTCCAAGGGCCCAGATTAAGCAGTTGGGCTCCTTCATTTCTCTTCATACCTAACAATCTGCCAAGATTAAACAGTTTGGACAGACATTTATTCTCTATCTCTAAAACAAGCAATTTAAACCTAGGGAAGCCAAGATTAAGTTGTTTGGTCTTCCCTTAATCGAGAAATCTTTCAAAAATGGAACTTTTGCAGCATGGAAAAGATGAACATTTTTGGTACTTCCACTGTCAATCATGAAATATGAAACCTATTGCAATAGGAGGCTAACACCCTCCTTCAACATGGCTACTCAAACGGAGGTTTGGACTTCCCATAATAAAGAAATATAGACAGACGGCATCCATTCTCGTAGTAGAAGTACTCAAACAAGCATTCAAGCCAAAGATGTCATGACACACAATGACCCCATCATATTAAATCTTCAGGAAGAATTAGCACAGGCTCGACTCAGACTAGAACAATTGGAACAAGAAACTGTTTCCCAACAGAGATATCACAGAGACAACTTCAGGAAATGAATGCAACAGAGAGAGAGACTTTTGACAAATAGATGTCTTGGCATGCAGATCCCCTACCAATAATTATGCCTTATTTTTGTTAGAATGATACTTGCCGTTGAAAATTAAAGCCGTCAGAGCTGGAAAACTAGTCGAATTAAAAACAGTAGAAGATTTTATAAACTGCTGCAAACAGCATGGTGTAAAGGTTCAAAGACTTCTGTATGAATTTTACCTGCACAATTTTGTATTGGAAAACGAGGTGGAAAAGCACCCTAACCCTTTTGTGGGAGATATTCAATTCCAAGCCTTTATCTCATTTGCATTCAATTAGCTTATATGGTTCAAAGCTCATAAAAAATTCCAACGACAAGAGCATGGATTGGAACTGTGGGTAAGAGCTGAACCCAGCAACCCTTTACAAATGCTTGCCAAGCATAAGAGTCTGATGACAAGAGAAGAGGTGATTAAAATTTTAGGGCCTATTTAGAAAGAGATTGTACAGAAGGGAGTAGAATACTTCCTCCCCATTCAAGAAAGTTCTATGGCTGCATCTAAGCTCAGGTGGACAGTCTCCACTAGTACTATCTAGGATAGAGAGCCATTTAATTACAGAAATTTTAAAACAGCTACAGAATATTTTGTCACTTATAGTAATCTTATTTTGAGAGAAGCTCCTTATTGGTTCGGATATCGGTTTCGTAGCCCTATCATTTGGTATCCTCCTGAAGGTTATCGGGCTATATACCAATTGCCTGAAGGGAAGGAAGGGCCTGCCTTTCAGATCTTGGCCCAGAATCATGGTTGTAGACCACTTTTTGACATTCCTTCTCCAGCTTACTCTTTAATTGCTCTACATACAAATTACTTGCTTTTCATGAGGCCATGGAACAAGGTAAGTAGGGGAGTATGTTGAGTCACGAAAAGGGTAAGTATTTACTATTAATCTCATCATCTTTTTCCTTGATTCTTATCTTTTCCATATCCTAATGCACTAATATATCGAGGAATTATGGTAAAAAATTGTAATATTCCTAATTAGCCATGGCTAATTGGAATATTCAATTTTGTTCGATTTTTGTCTTCTATAGTTATTTATAAATAAAAAAGTGAGGACGGGGGACATAACTCACTTTAAGAATAAAAAGTCACTTCCTAGTAGCACAACGTTGTGACTTAAAGGGGAGCCAAGGGGGGAAAAAGGGGGCACAGAAATGGAGCCCACATAGACACATGGAGGGACTGCGTACAAGGGAAGAACACATGGCAAGAGGGGAATCACGCAGGAGGAGGTGAGCCTAGGGATTGTGAGAGGCAGAGGCTATAAAATAGAGAGGAGCCCCCTCATTTTGGATCATTATGGTTATGAGCATTTGTGATAGTCATTTTGACTTAGAGCATGCTGGCTGTTTAGCTAGTCTGCAGCACTGTTTAGTGCATTGAGTGTCTCCATTCGGAGATCTCACCCTTAGCCCCGGGGGACTTCGAGTGCCTACTTGAGAAAGATATTTCCATTGGCATTCCAGTAGTAGATTCATCAGCATTTCAGCGGTAGTTTCATCAAGATTTCAGCAGTAGTTTCATCAACGTCTTTGAGGAACTGCGCAGAACCCCAAGGGGGTGATTTTTGGGGGTCAGCCATTTTAGAAAAGCTTTCTGGGTTTTCTGGGTTTTCTGAGTAGAGTGCGATTCCAGAGTTTCATCCTTTTCTAAGGAGAGGAGAAGCCCCAAATCCTCATTCGATTTCTAGTAGCAACAACAACACTACAGTTTCCCAGCAGCTGGGACACAAATCAGTGTGAGGCCATTCCAAGAAATCTTTCTGGGTTTCTCTGGGTTTCTTGAGTAGAGCCCAAATCCAGAGTTTCAGCTTTTTCCAAGGAGGGGAGCAGCTCCAAATCATCATTTGTTTTCTAGCAGCAACAACAGCGCAGCAGCAGAGAGGCCATTCTTGGCATTCTAAGAGTATTTCTTCACTTTCCTTGTGCAAGTCAAGGTGCCATCTGTCTAATCACTTCTTGTACTCATTTATTGCTCGGTATAATAAAATGGCTTAGCATTTCTCGCTACATTTCTTCTGTATCTCCTTATATTTTCGGTTTACATTATTATATGTTGTTCCACTGTTATTTTATCACTTCTAGGTTATTATATCATTTGCACATATTTGAATGGAGTTTTTGCTGGGGTTTGAGGAATATTCTTGGTTATGAATATTACAGTGGTATCAGAGCATAGATCTGGCTCAGCCTGTGGAGCTAACAATCTATGACACCGGAGGAAAAACCCTATATCTGTTACAGAGGATAGAGATACAGAGACACTGGGCGTAGGTTGGAGAATACCTACAAAGAGAGAGATTGTGTTCCTGTGGTAGACGCAGAACAAGAGGAACCTATGGTAGACGCAGAATAGAGAGAGCCAGTAGTGGACGCAGAGTAGATGACAGACAAGGACGGGAAGAGATTTGCAGATATGATCCTCAAATCAGTGCAGGATCTGTCAAGGCAGATTAAGGTGATGGGGCAGAGATTCACGGTAGTAGAGGCCAGACAGTGTGAGAGCCCATGGGTTTTTCAGGTTGGTGAGGGATCAGGCGCATCCCACCATTTTCTAGAGCAGCGTGATACTATGCAGCAGGTGGCCTCAGATGCCCCAACACACTCTACCATGCCCACTTTCTTAGGAGTCAACACGGGGGCCGTAGCCCAGCAGGAGGCAGAGCTTGGACATATGGGCGATTATTTTGCAGAGTACTAGGCCTATGGGCTGGAGTTCATGGAAGCCCTCTCATTCAGATATTTTTTTCAGCTCTAGTGGGAGAATATACCCCACGACCATCACAGAGGGTACCGGCATTACCATGATGGTGACACCCATCGTGCAGCGAGTAGATTCCACTTGCCTACATTTGATGGTTCATCAAACAGTTCGACAAAGTCTTGGGTGGAGAAGCTGGACATTTATTTCCAGCTTAACCAGATGTCAGAGACAGAGGCCATCAAGGTGGCAACATTGAATTTGAATGGCGAGGCCCGGGGTTGGTGGTTTCATGGGATGGTTACACTAGGGCACTCCACAGTGACGACGTATGCCAAGTTTACCAGGAGACTATTGGAGCGATTTGATCGGAGGGATCCAAAGCAGCATTTTTTTGAGCTAACGAGGCTCAAGTAGACAGGGAGTCCAGAGACCTACATTTGCAGATTTCTTGAGGGTCTCCATGATGGTGCTAGACCTATCCACGGCATGGAGGGTCTATATGTATGTTGAGGGGTTAGCAGAGCCACTTCGGGTTTTAGTCCAATCCACTAGACCACCCACACTCTAGGACACTATTAGCAGGACCCGAGACTTACAGGATGTTTTACCCAGGACCTAGACACCTTACCCCCAGAGACAGACTTTCCAGTCTAAGGGGAAGGATGTGAGGATTCCACCTCCAAAGGGGAATCCAGGACGAGTACAACTTGACAATGATGCCAGGAGGGAGCTGAAGAAGAAGTGGTTGTGCTTCACCTATCAAGAGGCATGGGCACCAGGACATAGATGTGCTACTGGTAAAGCACATTCTATTGAGGTCTTCTCCGAGAGTAGTGAAGAGTAGGATGACAAGGATGATGTGTAGCCAGGAGATAGCCATGCCATACAGGGTCCTTTACCACCACCACCGCCAGTAGCAGGTGGTGCATCTTTTGCACGCATCGGAGGGGCCCTTGCAGCATTATGAGGAGTTCTCAAGTATCTGACACTATGTGTACGAGGGACAACACGTGGCCAGAGAGTATCAGTTTTGGTTGACAGTGGAGCGACCCACAACTTCATCGATGCCCATATGGTTGAGTGGAGAAGTATAAGGACAAAGAGCTTCGATGGGTTTTCAGTCTTGGTCCCAGTAGATCAGACCATGACATGTGCTCATTATGTTCCAGAGCTTTTAGTGACGATGGGCACCTACACATTAATTAACCATTTTTTCGTGGTCGATATTCCAGACACCAACATGATACTGGGTGTTCAGTGGCTTATCATTCTAGGGAAGGCCACGGCAGATTGGAAGACCCTGGAGATGGAGTGGGATGATGAGAAGACAGGGAGGCATGAGAAGATATGGGGATAGCACACATATCCACCTCAAACTGTCTCGACTCATTGGAGGGAGGCATTCTTCCGAAAGGGAGACATAGAGTGGGCAGTCGAGCTGCGTGCATCAGAGGGAGGAACTACAAGGCAGGCGGTACACCTAGAGATACAGTCTATCCTTGATCGGTATGCCATAGTGTTTGGGGAGATTCCACCAGGAAAGCCACCAGATCGGCGGTTTGAGCACACCATTGAGCTTGAGCAGGGCATACAGGCCGTGATTACCACCCCCTACAGGCACCTCAAGGTCTATTGGGATGAGATTAAGCAGGCTATCCAGGAGTTTCTTGCATTGCCAAATTTCACGCAGCCATTTGTTTTGGAGTGTGATGCGTCGGGAGAGGGGATCGATGCAGTATTGATGCAGGGAGATCACCTTATATAATTTGAGAGCCGGAAGCTCCTTCCGCACGAGAGGTTGTATTCCATATATGACAAGGAGATGTTGGCCATCATGCATGCATTGGCTAAATACCGACAGTATTTGGTAGGCAACAGGTTCAGGGTGAGGACTGATCACAATAGCCTCAAGTTATTTTTGGAGCAGAAGCAGCTACAGGAGAGGCAACAAGAGTGGATCAGTAAGATCCAAGCATATGACTTTGACATTGAGTATGTCAAAGGTAAGAACAATGTGGTAGCAGATGCCCTTTCACATAGACCAGCCACATTGTCTCTTATGAGCTTGGATATAGATTGGAGGGCTCGACTCTTAGTAGAGTACTCCAAGGACAGATTTGCATGTGAGGTTTTGGATGGGTAGGTGACAAATGACAGGTACAGGGTGGTCGATGAGATCATCTACTTGAGGGACTAGATCTTCTTGACTGAGGGGTCTCAGCTCAAGAAGAAGATACTCCAAGCATCACATGATTCCCCATTAGCAGGACATCAACGTCTTACCAAAACCTACAAGCACATTAGGGAGAGGTTCTCATGGAAGGGCCTCAAGGAGGGCATACTCCAACACATCCGGGAGTGCGATGTTTGCTAGAGGAACAAAGGAGAGATAAGCCATCCCACGGGATTATTGAAGCCTCTTCCCATTCCGAAGGGGAAATGGGAGAGTATTTCGATGGATTTCATCACAGGGTTGCCCATGTTACAAGGCAAGGATTGTATCTTTTTCGTCATTGATTGACTGACGAAGGACACACATTTATTTGCCATATCCACACGCTATACAGTAGCACAGGTGGTCGAGCTGTTCTTCAGGGAGATCTTCAGGCTACATAGTCTTCCTAAGACCATCGTTAGTAACAGGGACAGCCGTTTCATGGGCGGGTTTTGGCAACATCTTTTTTGATTTGTGGGGACGAAGTTGACACCAAGTACCAACTATCACCCACAGACAGACAGACAAATGGAGATAGTTAATAGGTCATTGGAGGGCTACTTGCATAACTATGTCAGTGGGCAGCAACGAGCATGGCTGAAGTGGCTGCATTTGGGGGTGTACTGCTACAATACTTCGCATCACATGTCCATTGGTATGTCACCATTCTATGCCTTATATGGGTATCATCCTTTATCTTTTGTTGACGTGATGTTTGGTGCTAGCAAGGCTCCGAGAGCCAAGACTTGGATCCAAGAGAGTCAGGATATTCTCCAAGCTCTCAAGGATAACATGGCTACTACACAGAACCAGCAAAAGCTGTATGCTGATGGGGGTTGGGTGGAGAGGCAGTTCGAGGTAGGGGACATGGTCTACCTACGATTACAGCCATACCGACAGTCATCGCTGAAGCAGAAGGGGGCTGAGAAGCTCAATCCCCACTTTTATGGGCCATACAGGGTGATACGAAGGATTGGACATGTTGCATACTAGTTGGAGCTGCCCCAAGGCAGCAAGATTCATAACATTTTTCATGTATCATGCATGAAGAAGACATTGGGGCAGCAGGTGACAATGACATATAAGATACCACCGATGGATGATGAGGGGCATTTGGTATTGCAGCCAGAGGCTATCATTGATATCAGGGACAGGTAGCTGCGGAGCAGGACGGTTCGAGAATTCTTGGTGAGGTGAAAGAATTTGCCGAACAAGGATTCCACTTGGGAGAGTGAGCAGATCTTACAACATCCATCACTTTAGTTGCTTGAGGACAAGCAACATTTTTCCGGGGGAGACTGTAATATTCCTAATTAGCCATGGCTAATTGGAATATTCAATTTTGTTCAATTTTTGTCTTCTATAGTTATTTATAAATAAAAAAGTGAGGACGGGGGACATAACTCACTTTAAGAATAAAAAGTCACTTCCTAGTAGCACAACGTTGTGACTTAAAGGGGAACCAAGGGGGCCAAAAGGCGACGCAGAAATGGAGCCCACACAGACACATGGAGGGACTGCGCACGAGGGAAGAACACATGGCAAGAGGGGAATCATGCAGGAGGAGGTGAGGCTAGGGATTGTGAGAGGTAGAGGCTATAAAATAGAGAGGAGCCCCTAATTTTGGATCATTCTGGTTATGAGCATTTGTGATAGTCATTTTGACTTAGAGCACGCTGGATGTTTAGCTAGTCTGCAGCACTATTTAGTGCATTGAGTGTCTTCGTTCGAAGATCTCACCCTTTGCCCCTGGGGACTTCGAGTGCCTGCTCGGGCAAGTTATTTCCATTGGCATTCCAATAGTAGATTCATCAGCATTTCAGCAGCAGTTTCATCAGCATTTCAGCAGCAGTTTCATCAGCGTCTTTGAGGAACTACGCAGAACCCCAAGGGGTTGATTTTCGGGGGTCGGTCATTTCATAAAAGCTTTTTGGGTTTTTCTGGGTTTTTTGGGTAGAGTCTGATTCTAGAGTTTAAGACTTTTCTGAGGAGGGTAGCAGCCCCAAATCCTCATTCGATTTCTCTTAGTAGCAATAGCACGACACTTTCCCAACAGCTAGGACGCAGATTAGTGTGAGGCCATTCCAGGAAATCTTTCTGGGTTTTTCTGGGTTTCTTGAGTAGAGCCCAAATACATAGTTTTAGCGTTTTCCGAGGAGGGGAGCAGCCTCAAATCATCATTTGTTTTCTAGCAGCAACAGTAGCACAACAGCAACATCCACACAAAGAGGCCATTCTTGGCATTGTGAGAGTATTTCTTCACTTGCCTTGTGCAAGTTGAGGTGCCATCTGTCTAATCACCTCTTGTACTCATTTATTGCTCAGTATAATAAAATGGCTTAGCATTTCTTGCTACATTTCTTCTGTATCTGCTTATATTTCCGGTTTACATTATTATATGCTGTTCCACTATTATTTTATCACTTCTGGGTTATTATATCATTTTCACATATTTGGTTGGAGTTTTTGCTGGGGTTTGAGGAATATTCTAGGTTAGGAATATTACATAAATGAAGGAATTATTTGCAGTTACGATCTAGCTAACTTTTACCCTTCTTATGCAGGAAAGCGACAAAAGGAATGATTGCTATTCCCTGACATTGGAACAGCAAAATTCGACAAGCAAAGGAAAGAACGAGTTGGTTGTGAACAAGGTTGAGAACGAATTAGAGGGATCAGCATGGAATAAGAAGGATGTCTGGAGTTAGCAATCAGTTGCAAATCCCTCAGGATCTCTCACATTTACCATTTATCTTTACCCTTTCTGATTATAAAAGAGGATGATTGTAAGAATAAGGGGGAAATCTCTATTATTTTTTAATTGTAATTTTAATTACAAACTCTCGCCTTTGAGAGAACATGACTATATTGTAATGCTCTTTAAGTTCGATGATTAATATATAATTGAAGTTGTTGTTCCCTCGCATTATTTGAAGTAGCTCAGCAGTTTTCACTGGTGGCTAAGGGCCTAGCCTTTCGTGGATTTAACTGCTTTCTTTGTGCCATACATTTTTTATTCTCGCAAGTGTGATTGGTTGGATAGTTTCCTGCTTTCTGTGATTTTATCTCCTTCGCTATTTATTGTTTTCCTTTATTGATGGAATATCTTTGCTTTATATGATTTACAACACGGTCGTTTGATTCAGTTTACCTTCATTGCAGATTAAGTTATTTAGATAAGTATTTGGATTGATTTAATCAACTGTAAAGAGTTTAATTATCGCTATTGGACTCTCAGATTGATAGCATTGCTATTGGGATTCTTTACTAGAGATTGAGTTTAATATAGATCACATCAGTTAGGAAGAAATGAGTTATTGTTGTGGTACTCTCAAATGATGCTGTTGTTACTTGAATTGCTGTAAGATTTGATTTCAATAGAGGATTGGGTTTTGATATTTCCTTTAATAATTGCAATTGGAGTTTATTAGATGCATCTGTTTACTCTTATATTAAAAGATCTATACTACAAGTTAGGAAAAATTACTCTCTGAATTAATAGTAGCCACATACTGTGTACACTCTTGAAATAAGAGGACTTGCCAAAGTTGATGATTAATGTGGGATAATTAGGAGTTTTAAAAGGCACCTTATATCACCCAACAATTTCCATGAGGAAATCTATAGGAAAAGGGTACAGAGGGGATGAAGGTTTAAGCTAAAGCATTTGGCATATAGACTTAGGGGATACTGTGAACCAAATATCATTTTTTTGAGCAATAATGGTTATTTGACTTGGAATGTACCTAAAATGACACCAGACTATAAAATTTGGAAATAAATTAGTCTCGGGGAAGATGAATTGAGGTAGGAAGGAGTCCCACATTCTCAATTCATCTCTAGCATCAAAGAATTCTATTTGGCCCATTTGTGCAGTTGATAAAGATCGAACTCACACTGCGTTTTAGAAGTCATGTATTGCTAGTCAACTAAGGGTAACTTATCTAAATCTACAATAGGGGATAACATTGGATTTTCTTCAACTAGTTTAGACTTTCCTTTAGAAGAAGACATACTCAAGTTGTAACTAGGTAAGGATTATCATTTTTACCAGGTGATTAGCTGATTGATGTAGTGATGAATGCTTGAGCACTAGTTTTGGTTCTAATGAACATGTGCATGTAGCTGTTGGATGAACATAAGAAAAACGAATGGATATAAAACGTATAGGTTTTATTTATGCATGAAGGTTAAACCGTTTGGAGGGATAACCGTTGACAGGAGTGGGGTATTTATCAGGGAGGAAAAAATCATGATTGGATAATATAACGATTAATAAATGGATGAATGGTATTTGGAGAAATGGTGGAGGAAGAGTGGCATTTTAGTTTTGGCGGGAGCGGAAATGGGAAATAGATTTTTTTTTTGGGGGGTGTGGATGGTAAATGGTTTTAGAGAGGGGGGTCAGAAATGAACGAGACGAGGACATGTCAGTGGCAAAAGTTTTATGAATTCATATTTTCATACCCCTCCCCTTGGTTAAATTCCAGAAACACGAGGGAAGGGGGTCCGAAATGTTCCCCCAACCATTGGTCTTGGCGGGGAACACCCCAACGGTCCGAAATATCATGATTATTACAATAAATGATAAAATGTCAAATTAGACTTCATAAAAGGATTGAATCAGTCATAAATTAATTTTTAAACTAACTAATAATATATGTATTGTGGAATTTAGATTAGGATGCCTTCTGCATAGGATTTATTTCTTTTTCCCTTTTTTTTCTTTTATTTTCATATATTTTTTATATCCCTTCTCTATATATATATATTAATTATTATTTTTTCAACAAATAAAATGTAAAATATAAAGTAGGTTGCAACAATGACAAGCCCTTTCAAATAAAATAATTGGTCTACAATTTTCATAAAATAATTGCAACTTGAAAAATAAGATCAGAATTCCAACCCTACCTATGAGTGATTTGTTCCTCACTTGAAAAAGGGCATCGAACTAGATGGAGACTTATTATGCATCTAACAGTGGCCATACTAAAATCCCAGTGGGATTATTGAAGAAAATAAGCCATCATCGTCCTTATCTGTGGTCACTGATTCTAGACAAGCAACGGCAATTATCAACCAGAGGGATGGTACCAGGTGATATAGTATGTGTCCACTACAGGATTGGTTGAGCATGACAATTGTTGTTCTTTCATAACACAACAATCGAGACCACTAAGTCCTCTCGAAATAGGTAATTTGATTTATTTATTTATTATTAAAAAAAATAAGGGAGACAAGGGATTTTGTCATAAGTCCCTATTACCAATGACCTACCGAGGTCAACTGTCTGGTGATATGGTGGTAACTGGCCCATGCGGTAAACATGAACATGTGGGCATTGTTGATCGCAAAGGTTTTCTATGACAATAAGGTTATACTTGGTGCAAGCAATCCAGAAACAAGGGTTGATGATGCTAAGTTTGAGGAAAGTGAAATTTATGCTATTGACAGTGTAACAACTATAGGTGAAGGTAATATTAAACTGCCTATTTTGATTAAAGCCATCCAAAATATCCATTGTACCATACGACCACAAATTCCAGAGCGAGGAGGTTATCGGGTCCTCCTTTGACTACCTTTGCGCATAGAAAACATTACAGGAGTGGGAGGACTATGGGATATTTTATAAACAGGCTACAGTTTAGTAGATAGTGATGGTTATCAAAAGGCCAATTTAATGGAAATTTATTTAATTATTATACTAACCAATACTCCCACGTCTGAATTAAGAAAAACATGGATAACATGAACAACTATAAATTATATACCATTAAATCAAAATTTATCAGCTTTCATATCAATCAAAATTTTAGAGATAACTGAGAAAATATAACAATAATTCGTTGCTCATCCGCGAATCCATGACTCAGTCGATGTGGTTGCACGTCCACAGTTCCACAACAAACTAGAGCAGGTTTCTAAATGTAGCCACATCAACTGAGCCAGTCTTTAAAAGCATGGAGTTCAAAAATTCTACCACTGTAGAGAGGTTTGTGAATAAACTCCACAATGGGAATTGATTGTATTCATGAGGACTTCATTTATCCAAATGTAAGCTAGGTTATAGATAAAACTATCTCGATAATGTATTAATAGAAAAGTAAAAACTAACAACTAATTACTACTGTACAATCATAAGCCCGAACGATTAGTTAATAATATAAAAGGTGGAAAAACTTTGGGCTGACACATATGTTCATGTCTCCAACTTGGACAATGGATTAATTCTTCCAATGACTAGATGATAACCCTGAATTAAAGTTTTATTTTACCATATGGTGATGAAATATGTATTTAAAACCTCAATTGCATGCCTCGTTGGTTTAAGTGTAATTCAACCCAAGCCCTTTCAAAATATAAATTCAACTGTAATAATCTCTAGGTATAGAGTAATTAGTGTGTATTTTCAGCGATTATGAAATTAAATTCAAATTATAGTTTTGAATAGTCACACAGACAATTTCATAGTTGCCTATAATTACATAGTTTGTGTGATATAAAGATGGCATGTTGGTTACACTTCATCCTTTAAAATAATCCTTCGCTATAACGGGAAATTACCATTGCTAATACCATAAAATCATACACATATTTGTACAATCCAAAAGACACCCAAAGTTGTCCAACAGAATGCAGAAGTGAAGATTTTCTAGCTGAGGACATTATGAAGATAAAAAAAATTAATTTATCCTAAGATCCAATGTATATTTAATTATAAATTAAGGACTTTGTGGCTTTAGTCATGCGATGAGTGAAATTTTCTTCAAAAACAACGTAGTTGAAGAAATGGCCAACTTAGAAATTTGGGACCACTTCTCGCACTTGGAAGACGATTCTCTGACATAATTTCAGTCAAGGAAAACCAAATTTGAGTCGCCGTGAAGATATACCCTCAAAGGAATCCTCTTCTCCTACTCATAATTCATTTTCATTCATGAACCGAGAGAGGGAAGAGGACTTCAAAAAATTCTATATAAACAGGCCATGAGATAACCAAAAAGGAACATAATGTTATGCTGGCCAAATTTCTATTAGAGAAAACCATCTTTTCATTGTTGAAGCAAAAAAAGTATTGTGTTGGTCGAATTTCTTCTTAGCTATCCATTACTCTAGTGTGGACATGATTTCAATATTGAGAGGGCCTTGATAGTTCTTGGATAGAGAGGATAATCTTGCAAAGGGAGTGAAGAAAAGAACCTCCTTACTGAGTATTTTTTAGCACCATAGCTCAAAAAATTCTCTTCAAGTGTTTAATATTCTACTATTTGTATTCATCTTATACCATCAACAATCAATACAGGGAGCCATTTTCCATAATTATGTTGACTTGGTTGCTTCATTAAGAAAGATTTGTGTGTTTATCACTTTGTTTTAGTTTATGTTTGTTTATGTATTGTTTCCACCTTTTGCAATACATTGTTTCTTCATGCTTTCCCAGTGACAACAACCAAACTGCCTGTTTTTCTTTTAAGGGAATAACCTACTGCTATGAAGGTGTTTTGCCACACCACTGCTACAAACAAACTACAACAACTAGGTCTTTGAAAACTTTAAGGCTAGAAAGTTCTAAAATACTTCTCGAAGAAAATTAAAAAAAATTAAACTAGGTATGGCATAGTACAAATCAAGCATTAAACATCCATAAAAATACATGATTTCTCTACATGGAGTCCCAATGTTCAAATACAACTCTTCATTAGAAAGAGCCAACAGGTAAAATTTTCCTTCAATATGTTGGCTCAATAAGGGAAGCCTTAACTCACAAGTACTTGCAATTGGCTCAATAAGGGAAGCCTTAACTCACAAGTACTTGCAAGTCATTGACTAGAAATAAAAAGTTGACTCACTAAAAATCTCAATCCAAACTTCTATAAATGAGCCAAGTATTGTCTAGACCCAAGTGAAACTCCTGACCCATTTTCCTGAACAAGTATTTTTCCAAGTTGAATGAGGTAACTATGCAAAAAGCTGTAGAAACTCAATTTCAACAAAAAAAACTTGCAAATTTTCAACAACACTACATGCAAAATCTCCAAAAGAAACATATTTCAATTGTCATCGACTATATAAAATCTTATAAGAAGGCTTTAATTATTATACCATAAAGAAAAACCACGTCAAGCAGCTCAATGGCGTTAAGGATTTTAATGGAAAATCAACAAGAAGGAAACACATGCTTAGATTTTATTGTAGCTTTCGTTACTAACACAATTGTAGAAGTAAACATATCCCAAAAACAAAGGGAACCAACAAATACCATTTTAGTTATTTTTCGTTGTCTGGTTGTTCGAAATAACGCTACATACAAAATTTCAATATAAAAATAGATTTCACCATATATATACAATATATAAAACCCATCCAGGTGTTGGAAATACTTCATTAAATTGTATTAGTTTTGGAGGACCGTAACTCTATGACTAATGCTACAAAGTTTTTGGTTCTGTCATCCCTACAACAACAATCCATACAGTTGACAACAAACAAGAATTGTAGTGGTGCATGCATTAGAGTAACATGATCACCATTTTTATCAAGTCCATTATTATTTTGACCATGAAAATCTTCTTTTATCTGAAGGTGTTTACCTAGTTTGCCCCCCACTACATGCGATTGGCAGTTATGAGGGCGTTGGAGAGGTAGACGCTTTGGGACATGGTGCAAAAAATCTACCAGCTAAGACATCCATGAGAGTTGTCTTCCTAGCACCACTAACACCCATCAATGTTGTAAGAACATCTGGTCTGAATTCGCTTTGACATCTCGGAGCAACTGAAGTTTGTCCTCAATCACTCTTTGATCCTTCATTTCTTGTAGAAAATTTTGAAACTTTTCAACTAAAATTTTTAGGTAAGAGAAGCCACAAAAAATGAGAGTAGCTAAACCACATGATACACCAGTCTTAGGGCTCAAATTCATACGTGGGGCATGTCAACAAAGTAATTCACATCTTCAGAATACATGGCTAGTGCTTTGAATGGAAGAATCATTCATTGCTTTGGAGGAACAACTGTTGCAACCTCCAAACCTAACTGATTATTTGATTCTAGATTAGTTTATTGGTTTCTCATTCCTCTCATCTACATATCAACTACATAACCAAGCAATGAAGAATTTATTATAGAATTCAAAATCTCTATTCCCCTTAATATGTTCATGAAACTATTAAGCAGGCTAGGTTAATAGTTGTCTTACAGGCATTATTGTCATTTGTAGAAGACCCTCTTCTCGATCTTTATGAACTTGAGCAGCCTCGCAACTCATGTTACACGGGTTCGATTCTGACCACTACCACTATAACCCTTGGGAAATTGCGCCTACCCCTCTCCACAACTTCGGGTTAGTCTAGTGGAATTGAACTCATGACCTTTAGTAAGGAGCCCGCCTTTCTAACAAACTTCGCCACATTGTCGTTACTTTGTACCATTCTCTTGGACTTTGCATTTTTCAATTTCTTCCTAAAAAATGAGAGCTTGAGGTTTCCTAAAAGCTATGCACAAACAGATCCCACATTATTTTATACGTTTGGTTAAAAAAATATGAGCAAAAAGAGAATGACATATATTGTTCTAGAGAAGCAAATCATGTTTTAGGTATGGAAGAGCCAACATAAAAAGCAAATCGAAGAGGACATAAAATCTTAATAGAGCAACAACTCTTAGTCAATACCCATATGCTTATGGGAAGATGTTACGACTCTTAAGCAAAGAAACACCCAAATTTCTAGTTCTCTTTGTACTCTAAGGCTAAAACGGTTTCATGACACAAAAAAGCAAAGGGTTTTTCCATCAGAGGTTATGGCCACCGTGGGAAAGAAAAAACTTTTGGATCAGAAATATAACCTGCAACAGAAGGATAATGAAGTTTAAATAACGAAAAAATACTTGGAACATTCTTGATTTCAAATTTTATTCTCTAAGATTATGTGACCAAAAGAGTGCTAACCTGGATCAGAAAATGAAGGATCCTAATTAGAGAGTGATATAGAAACCTGAAAAACCCTGAAAGTAAATAAAAAATAAAGGAAAAAGAATTACTTAATGTTACCTGGTAAGGACCTACTAGCTCTTCGAAACTTGCAAAACCTTATGGAAGAGTGTTGTTATAAACATTGTCAGCATTTTTCTAGTGTAATTTCTAACTACCTAAGAAACTTGATATTATCTCTGACTCAGGCCCACCCGAGGATAAGAAGGGATTCAGGTATCTCTAGAAGGAAACTTGCCTAAAATAAGAAGGAATATCAGTATTGATTAACGATGGGCTAGGGTTTGTTAAAAAAAAGAATTTATTGAGACATAAAACTTTAACAGTGACATGTTAAATGTGAACTATCTCCACCAAAACATGTATCTGTACTTCTGGACAGGGGTTTCATCAAATCCCCAAAATATGGCAAGACGTCACGAAATGTAGATTTGATCCAAAGAAATTACCAAAGAAGAGATCTTCTTTAGACTACTAATTTTAGTCAAGACAATTTTTTAAAATAGGACCAAAGACAAATAGACACGAGCAACCTGAAAATGGATCCAAAACTTACCAAAAGGGTGTAAATTTGGTAACATTGTAGTGATGACAAGAAAATAAAATAAATTCAGTCCAAAGATACTGTTCATGCTCATCCTTGATTGCTTCACCTTCGTCTCTGCAAAATTTTGACAGGTGCTTGCTCGCATTCCATTCCATCGCATTACGTATTCCAATCTTAGGCTTCTAGGTCAATGAGACATAGCTCAGATCTAATTTTCAACAGATGTGATGCTTGACCTTTCCCCCTCACAATGCATAACCCACCATTCCGGGCTTCTAGGTCGAGGAAACACAACATAACTCAACTCATTGATGGAAGTAATTCCACCCATTTCTGCCACTCTCAAATACAAACGATTCCTCTCATAACTTAAATTCCATCTACCGTAAATGAAGATACATATGTCAAATTAGGAGAAAAGGGGAGACAAGAAAGATGTTGCTCTAATTCACTCAACATATGTCAACAATGTAAGAAAAATGTACACGAAAATGCTTGGTGAAAATATTCAAAAGGGAACACTTATCGGTGCAAATATCCATAGGTTCATCCAAGTTTTAAGGGTTTTTAAAAAGTATTTCAAATTATTGAATTCAATAATATTTATATTAATTCATTTTATTGATGAATACTTTATTAAAAATTCAATATCTACATTTCTCTTTATGCATAATGAAAATATGCATTTTTCTTATCGAGACATTTGTTTTGGGGCATTCTGCAAATTAGTTTTTTTACAAAATTTAAAAAATGATGATTGAGGATTTAAAAAAAGAAAAGAAAAAAAGAGAATCTGAGAAATACGAAAAGAAGAAAAATAAGTACATTTGATTTTTTATTGTTTTCATAATTATTTTTGGAAAGTGAATTATCTCTTTCAAAAGAGTTAAAATAAAAACATAAAATACATTAGAATATCATTTAAGAGTTATCAATATGGAATTCTTGAAATTCTTGAGTAACTCTTATATTCCACACCTTCTTAATTTGTTGGTGAAATTATTTTTTGCTGCCATTAAGATGAGAGAACAGGTTTGAAAAATCCCAAGTTAGGTAGCCTATGAGGTTATGAAACAATATCAAAAGGAATAACTCTTTGTGGATAGGAAGAATGATGCAGTAATATTATTTATCATTCAACAAGGTTTGGATGATAGAATTCTTCCCAAGATTGTAACAACAACCAGGTCCAAAGAAATTTGGGATACTTTGGAAATGACATTAGGTGAAAGGGGGAGAAATATTGATCAATAACGAGATGAGCCATAAAGTTTTGCAATTGATGGGGAAACTACTGTAATAGGACAATATGTTGAAGAGCCTACTAAAGCATAAAAAGATATACCAGACATGAAGAGTGAAGTTGTCTAGAACACTACAGAAAAATTTGTTGAAGAAGTTGCAAATGTAAAAAGAAATGATGTATAAGTTCTAGACTTTGGACATGGTGAAAACACTAAATATACACATGTAGATGACGAAATTGGACCACCTTTGTAGAAAAAATGACAAATGAGAAGAACCTAGTAGTGAAAGATGAATTTGATTATGAGGATTAATTAGTTTTTCTTTAAGAGTGACTTGAAAGTCCTATGTATGATAAAGATGAAAGTGGTTATGGAAAATTTATCATAACTAAAATAAAAGAAGGAACAAAAGTATATGAAAAAAATCATCGAAGTTGTTCATGAATAAGTGATGGTAGAAGAACAAATGAAATAAATCTAAAATTTTATTTTTGATCGTCTAGAAATTGATAGAACATTTCACTTACTAACAACTAAGGTTTAAATAGATACACAAAAAAACAACAATATAAATATAACATTAAATATGGATAAATATTCAAGAAGAATACTAGACTAAATCTAAAGAACAAGGAAGAGTATATAGAATACACAGCGTGAAGAAAAGGAAAAAGAAACACAAATAAAAATTAAAAACTTGTACATAGTTGCAAACAACCTTAAGTAGGAAGTAAAATTAAATCAATTGTTTCTAGTTGATCTTAAGTGTTGTAAGCTAAATTAAGACATAGACTAGTAGGTAGTAGTGGTCATAATTAAGGATGAGTGTTGGAATCTGTTAATTATTCTCAATTACTCCTACTTAGTTGGTAGTTTCTAGTAGAGTGTAAATTTTCAAACAATTAGTCATACATGTGTGAGCTAAAATTAGCATAGCCATAATTAGCATTCTAAATATCATTCTAGAAAATTCTCCATGAGTTTTTGGGTCTATTTAATCTTGTATCCTCAAGTAATTCAATGAATTTGAGTTAGAGATCCACAACTCTATTATGTTGTGTGTGTTATTCTTGTGAGTTACTTTGTGTGTTTTAAGTCTCTTTTCCTCCTTTGTCCCATCGCAAAATAGCGACTTGATTCTCTTTTAGGAAACATCAACCACATCTTCAATGGGAGTGGATCTATCAATTTATTTAGCTCCTTTGTATTTAAAACTATTGAATTCTCTAGTTCTAATACCACTATGATGGAATGAGGAGGGAAAAAACTACTACATTAGCTAAATACACACAAATAACTCACACACAATAGTACACAATAAAGTTGTTTCTTTAGGAATTTTAATTGCTTGAGAATAGGAGAATAAATAGACAAAGAATCTTATGGAGAGACCCTATTGAGGCATTTTTAGTGTGCTAATAATAGCCACATAAATTTTAATTCTTACATGCATGCTCATCTCTTTACTAAATTTATACTCCACATGAAACACATGTAAAGAACATGAAAAATAGGAGTAATTAACACATTGCAACAAGAATGGTCATGTAGCCATAATATATATATGGTTGTATTCTTAAGGTAAGATTGGGTTCTGGACAAGCAAGATATTAATTGAGAACAATAATTTGGTCTACATTGTCACTCAAACCATTTTCTACAATATATTTGTTGTGGGACAATCCTTAGCTCTCCACTATTTCATTCAATATCCTCACACTCAACCACCTAAACATTGTGTTATATGCTGAAACTGCATTCATGCACGTGTATTATGGACATATAAATCAAAACATAGTATCAATATCATTCATAGGATGACATGATCAATTTTCATAAAGGCTCACCAATAATTAGAAGGATTTGAAGGCTAGAGTGGAAGCAATTTGTTGATGGGGTGAAAATACTACTTCAAAAAATATCTCCATTAGAGAAATAAATCTCTTAAATGATAGAAAGTGGTTCCATATCTAACTACCTTTATCATTTCTTTGGAAATAAATTTGTTCCTCACTTTGATGGGTGACATGAAGAACTCACATGTCAGTCTCATCACTTCACTTATCAAGGATTCCTCCACACCATGTTAATCACTCACATATTAATTTTAAGAAATTATATCTTTGCATCACAAGTCCATTTTTGAAAAGTGCATATTATTTGAGTGAGTAACACAGTAAATATACCTGAAAAAATCTAGTTTCTTGGTTGGCACGACAAATGTCAAGTGGAGACGTGAATACATATTCTAAATAAAAGTTCCAGTGAAGGATTGAATGAAAAAATCATTATTGGACAATGGTTAGAAATATACTAATATTCTTGAGTCCATAGTAGATATGCTTAGAAACGTGTGATCTAGTATAACCATTTTCAATGGGTTGGATTCAAGAGAAGTCTATCATCAGGATCACTAAGAGATGCAAAATTAGGTTTATCATTCATGTTAATTATGTTTATGATGAAAAATGTGAATTTACATGAATGAATGCATGTGACATGTTGTTTTACATCTAAAAATTATGGAAAATGGATGCCACTTCCTAGAGAAAAATAACAATTGGTTAAAGGTGGTATATTGTAACATGAAAGCACAAATATGGAAAGGTAGAACATGTCTAGTATAAATGAAATAAGGCATGCCAAAAACTTGGCTAGAGTGAATAAGAAACATGTATCATTCATAATGTATGGATTAGTATACTTGGAAAGATGAGTGGTATCCATGTGCTTCAATCTCCTCCATGGATTAATTTTGGGACCAAAATCCTCCATTGAGGAGGTGTCATCCAAAACACCCAACTCTCCTAAGAATTGTTTCATCCACAACATCTCTTTGTAGGCTTCCATGGCAGCTATGCATTTCCTCTATTGTGGAGAGAGATAGTATTTTCTGTAGTCTAGACACTGAAGAAACCATTGTACCTGTAAAATTATATAAATAATAAATGGTGGAATTTTTGGTGTTCAAATATCTAGCCATATTTTCATGTATATAACCCTCAATCAAAACTATTATTACCAAAAAATAAATAACAATGACTAGTGCCTTTCAGATATCTTAAAATCCACTCTATTGCTAACTAATGTTTTTTATCTAGATCTTCAAGGAATTTGCAAACTACTCTCATTATATGTGCAATATTTGGTTAGGTCCATACCAATGCACACATCAAGATTCCAAATATGAAAGCATGATGTATTTTAATTATTTCCTCATTTTTTCTTCTCATCAAAATATATAATTTGACACTGTGTTTGAAGTGGGATTCCAAGAGTGTGCAAACTAGTTTTACTTCCTTCATGTTGAACTTTCTTAACACCCTGTCAATAATTTGTATTGTGATATCCACAATCTTTTGTTCTTTTTACAACATATGATCCTTATCCCCAGTATTTGTTTTGCTGGACCCAAATCATTCACTGCAAATTGATTTCCAAAATATTTATTCATCTTATTGGCCATGTTGTTATCATGTCTAACAATTCGCATGTCATCCACATATAACAATATTATAATACACTTTTCTTGGTCATACCTCCTAATGTACATACAATGATCAACCTTTCATATTTTAAACTGGTTTGACATCCTTCATGTTGAACTTTCTTAACACACTCTCAATAATTTTTATTGTGATATCCACAATCTTTTGTTCTTTTTATCACATATGATCCTTATCCCCAATATTTGTTTTGCTGGACCCAAATCATTCATTACAAATTGATTTCCAAAATATTTCTTCATCTTATTGGCCATATTGTTATCATGTCTAACAATTGGCATGTCATCCATATATAAAAATATTATAGTACACTTTTCTTGGTCATACCTCCTAATGAAGATACACTGATCAACCTTTCATATTTTAAAAAGATGCTACAACATAAATGAATCAATTTTTTTTACCATCAGTGGGGTTGCCATTTTAGCCCATAGAGGTTCTTCTTCAACCTACAAATGAGTTTCTCTTTGCTTTTCACTCTAAAATCTTCTAGTTTCTCCATATAAATGTCATCCTTCAATTTTCAATGAAGGAAGGTTGTGTTTACATCTAACTAAACATTCAAATTTCAAACCTAAAGTAGCAAGAATACCAAGTAGAACTCTAATAAATCACATCTTAACCATAGCTGACAAAATTTCAATAAAGTCAATACCTTATTTTTGGGAAAAAATCCTCACCACTAGCCTTTCCTTCAATATTTCCTTCTTCATATCACCTTCATGTTTAATCCTATATACCCATTTGGCTTGTATATAATACTTTTTCTTTTTGAATTTTTACTGAATGCGAAGTTTTGTTTCCAAAAGGGAATCCATTTATTGTGTTGATGGTGTTGGAAATATGTCAACCAAGGGGGTCTCCCCGATGAAACGTCCTAATTAGAATTTGTACCATTTGGTGTGGGAGCCCTTCCAGAAATAAGGCCCAACTCCCATATGTTTTTAGATATTTTCCTTGGCCACGATTGTCAACACAAGAAAATAATGTACATGTACATTCAGGTGAACAACTGAGTATGCCTTTTGGAATGTTCAGTTGTAGAATGTATCAAAGTTCTTCTACCAAAGGGGGGATAAAAGTGATCCTTTAAAAGAAAAATACTAGTACTAATCTAGCAAAGACACATGAGAATATACATATGAATGAACATTTGTAAAACTAGAGAGATAATTCACATAGAAGCAATGATTGTTAAAACACATAAAACACACCTTCAACAAGCTAATTACCAAAGCCATCAAAATAGTTCAATTTCCTCAGTACAAATCAAAATAACATACATCGAAAAATTTCAAAGAATAATCATAGAATATTTACGACATACACATGAAAGTGTGATAGCTCAACACGCTACAAAATTAATGAAAAGGTCTAAGAGACATCCATATCATGAACACCACTAGCCTCTCATATAGGAGCATTAGAGCAACCACTTGCTCCTCCAAAAGAACTATTTTCCTCTCTAATGCCTGGTAGGACGAGCTAAGGTGAAAAGTCCTTTACATGAGCTATGAGGGTGTATGTATAAAAAATGGGATGACCATTCACCTCCCTTGTGACTCTTGGACTACCATCATGACTGTTTGACTTCTCTATGACACTTTGACTCCTTCATGAATTTTCACATTCTATGGATGACTCTTGTACTTCCACATTACATTACATTTCTCCAATATTGAATTTACATAATCCAAAATTATGTGGTAAATGATGAATTATGACATGACATGAAATGGACTACATTATGACATGGAAATGTCAAGGCATTCTTTGTTGCTACTTCATTTATGTCTTCCTAAAAGATGGAACATGCTCTTCTTCTTCCTCCTCCACAAGATTTGAAGGTAGGAAGTCTTCAATGTAGTCTTGATCTCTAACTGCTGTCACAATTTGGTATCCCTTTATATTTCTTGATTGATCAACTTGTTTTCGAAATTCAAAGGTGCCTTCTAGTAGAGTATCCTTCTTCATCTCTTTCATCATCATACTGTTATAACATGATAGAATACTTGGAAGTGAAATCCACTCATCACAAGACGACATCAATACGATAACTCCATAGTATCATGTGCTTCAAGACAACCACTAACTAAGTGAGAATTGGGTGATAGGCTGAGAGACAGGCTCAAGGATTGTGTAGTTTTGTAGCTCAATAGGTCAGGTGCCTCGACTGAGCCTTGTTACTACACATTGCATACTTCAAGCAGGCTAGGGCTAGTCATCTATGGAGTTGAGGGGCTCAAGAGGTCACACTTAAAGCTTGAGACTTGAATAATCCCACTACAAAGTTCCAAAAGGACAAAGGCCAAGGGATTTCGAATTTGAGTAGTTAAAGAGGTCAAGGTTGAGGCTTGATGCTTGAGACTACGTAGTGCACAAAGGAGACTGAATGAAGGTAGGGTTGCACAATTTTGGAGCTCAAGGGATGAGGTTGAGCACTGAGACTATGCAGTATGTATTTATTGAAGGTGGGGAATACGCATTGTGTAATTCCAAGAGGTAAGGTTGAAGCTTGAGGGTTGAGATTGTGCGATGCGCAGTTGAAGAAGGCTTAGTGAGGCCAAGTTGCTTGCTAAGGAACGTTTCCAAATTTTGCTAAGCGTGAGATCAATGAGAACAGAGTGAAAAATGACAAAAATTAAGCATGATCACACACATAGAATAGTTGATGACACAATATTGATCACTCAGAGCACATGAAAAAAATATTTCCCTCAATGCGATGACATTGTGATAGCTTTCCCGAAGTGCAACACTAAAGGTAGACTTTCCGACAATAGTGACAACACTTGTGCAAAAATGCTTAAAAGTTTTAGGGTGAGTGTTATACACAACTACATGGTAATAATGATGCATTCAAATCAAGTTTACCTCTTGAGACAAACCAAAACTACATATATGTGATGTGTGATGCTTTCCATGCTAAAATACAACACATTGATTTTCTTCTAAACACAACAAGAATACTTCGAGAAAACATATGTGATGACTCTTTATGCTTGCAATGACAGCATGCGCAGTTAAACTAGGCTCTAAAATTTGGATGTAAGCCAGAATTTTGGAGGCTATTTTTAGCATAAACAACACTTGGGGACACACTGGTTGAATTCCATCTTCTTTGCCTTGGTCAAGTATTTTGTGCAAGTTCTAGCTCCTTAGGGAGTATTGATTCATCATTTAAATCACTCTGGTTTTCCCACTTACCCCATGTATAAACCTAGTCCGCTTTACCCTTTTCCCAGTTAAAAATATCATAGAGCCAACGAAATCATAATGTTTTAAATAAGGAGAAGTGTAATCTTATTTGTGAGCTTTAGATTTTTGGAGTATAGTTTTTTCATCTCTAGTGTTGCTCCATTGCCAGCAGGCCTAGATAGTACCCCAACAAAGTCACTTTTAGAACATAAATATTGTTGTCCTGCCAATGAGCCTAGATAGTACCTCGATAGAGTTACAATGTTTTGAATAAGGAGAAGGGTAATGTTATTCACAAGCTTTAGATTTTCAGAGTATAGTTTTTCATCTCTGGTGTTGCTCCACTGCTAGCATGCCTAGATAGTACCCCAATGGAGTCACTTTTGGAACAAAAACATTTCTGTACTGCCAATGAGCCTAGATAGTACCCCAACAAAGTTTATTGCTTCACCCCCCTATGCATGAAGCCTTTCTCTTCCTCCGCCATTTATTTATTTATTTTATATAGGATTGTGCATAGGAACTTATTCATTTTATGGGGTGGATAAGGTATCTCAACTTACTGAGAGAATAAGAGGTTGTTCCTTCACAGAATCATATATAAAAGCTTTGAAATGAATTTTCTCGTCAATATTTTCCCCTTGTCCTTCTCTACTTGATTGGATCAACATGGAAAACACATAAACATAAATAACTAAGTGTATGCATGAGGTTTCTAGAATAGATATTGATATGATGGTTTGACAAAAATCATTCCTTACAGAAGGATCATAATTTCTGTCAGAACGTCATCAACTAAAAGGTGTAACCAAGATGAACAATAAAGACAAGTTTAACCGAATGGCACAGTGTCAAATGACCCTTTTCTATTTTTCCATATTATATTTTGAGCTAAAGAGAACATCCTTCATGTGAAGTCTTATTAAACAAAACACAAAAGGAGAGACAGACACAACAAGAAAACAAAAACAAAAGTACAAAGCAAATGGAGACTAACTAAAAACATGATGAAAGACAAAAGTAAGAAAGAAAAAGAAAGAGTACAAAGAGCGAGTACAAGATGAGTGCTCAAGGGAGACTGATATGCAGTTAGAACTACTCCTAACCTAACCATATAGAAGGTCAAGGTCAAGTGTAATGAAATTTCCAATGTAGCCACCGTAACTACTCTCGACCTGCATACACAAAGATAAAAGAAAATAAAATAGATATAAAACAACATGCAATAGAAAAGATAAGAGATTGAATAAATTACATGACAATTGAAGGTATTTCTTGTGAGCAGAAAGGTATGTCATAGCCACTACTTCTAAGCAACTTGTACTCTTACCCTTTCGTTGAAAACCATAATTAAATAAACCTCGAAAGCTTCTTGTGAATGTAGATTCATTTGTACTTTATCCGAACTAAAACAAGAATGCAACAAATTACAATATAACCATAAATACAGAGATGCAACATAAATAACACTTCATTTCATTAATATCAAATATTGAAACAAGCTTACAAACAAAATGAAAATAAACGAGCTCGGGCGATGGTAGCTTGTCGCTAAGAAGATATGTGGCGGCTACATACCACTAAACTATGTTACAATGATGATCAAATGGACACTTATTATTGAGAAATAATGGAAAACCCTAAAGGAGATGAAGCACCAAAAATATGGGCCCCGTTTGGGTAAATTGGTACATCAAATTCCTGGGGTTGTAAATTTGGCATACGATCTTTGTTTGACACGCACAATACCTCATTATAAAGATATATCTAAGGACTACAATGTTTTCATGGAAAACATTAGTAAGGATCTCCTTTTTGCCCCAGTATTCCAAATAAATGTTGTTTAGGTCCTCAAAATGATTCCAGAAGTTCAAGATCCGAAAAACTGCCAAAAATACTAAACTGTGCTACAATTAAGGAAACTGAACAACTGAAAACGACAGTGGTGGGGGTCCAAGTGGAACAGGTGGGTGTCCACCAACATCACCTGGATCAGTTTACCCTCCTTACCAAGAATGAGAAAAGATTGAATCTTTTTCTTTGTGATGGAGCTCTCCAGGTAAGATTTCTCCAATGATTCAATGATTGTATGATGAAATTCAAAATAATCCTCTTGAGAATCCTGAAATTCTTGAAAAGATGAATTTTAAATTAGAAGTGCAGGATCAGGAAGAGAATATTGTAAGGGAAGATGAGTCTAATAATATTCAAAAGGCCTGTAAAGATAGTGACGACCTGACATAATCAATAACAAAGGTTGAAGTGCCTCAACTGCTTGAAAATTATATGAATAGTGAGATACACGATAAATATTAATCAATGTGAAAGAATTATCATTTGATATACTGGTAAAAAATAATTAAACAAATGATAGTTAATATTATGATTAGATGAAATGTTTGTGGCATGATATTCTCAGTTAGAAGAAAAAAAAGATATATCGATTTGAACATATTTACAAATTCCTTGAAAAAAATAAGCATCTTCTTTGCATGATAACTATAAGAAACCATTTTCTTGCCACTAGTTACACACTTCCCTAGTATTGTAATCATTGAAATAAGTGTAAAGGAATGCCAGTATAATAAACACATGAAATCAGTCAGGATACAACAAGTGAATAAGAATTTAATTTTCCAAATAACTCATGCATTCATTAGCACCCAATGGTATTTCAGATGCGATGAAGAAAAAGATTCAAAAAATAACATTCACAAGGAAAACTAGGTGCTCACTATTTTGAAATACAACTAATAGACATGATTCCTTCCTCCAAATACATTCGTTGAAATGATCAACTTCATAGTTCCATTTTTTTATGAAAGATACACATTCCAAACCCAAGTTAAGTATAAGAGCATTGCATGGAGATGAATCACCTAAACTAGAATCTTGAATCCAATCAAAAGCCAAATCTTGAAAGTTTGAAACACTGCATCCAAAATACCAAACATATTTGAAGATGGAATTCACATCTAGTGAAACCATGAAAATAAAAGAATTTTACGGGAAAAAACATATATAACTTAGTTTGGGGATCTTACTAGAGTCGCGAGATCTTGACATAACCATCAATGGAAGTTGAAGTGCCTTGACCTCCTGACAAGTCCCTGAGCTTTCAAAGATTGTAAAATCGCATTCTTAAGATTGCATTAGATCATGTAATGTGTGAGTATAGCTAGATTTCAATTAGACCACTACTAACTGGATGGGAGCCATATCTATCATTGGTTTGATAATATTTTACAACTTCAAAGACAAGATTACTCAAGTCGAAATATTCTTCTGATTGTAAATCTAGAGATGTATGGATCAGATAAATTTCATGAGAAAATTTATTTGAAGGGTTGTGCTCATGAAAAATAGGATATGACAAGGGATTGAAGGGATATTCAATGGTTTTATGGTTTTATCTTTCATCATGGATAACCTCACTACCTTGTGTCAATTGAGAAGTTAACTTATTAGATGAAATAAATTGAAGAGAATTGATTATCATTATCACAAGTAGATGCATCACAAACAATGGAGCACAAGGGATGGTGAGATGAAGAGGAAGTTTTTATAAGTGAATCTTCTTTGGGTAGATCATATTCCAGATCTAATTATTTCAAATGAAAATATTCTCAAGGAATTGAAAGATTAGCTGGTGCCCTTGGGAATTCATCATCACATACATTAACAGTCATCATCATCAGAATGATTCTTATCCAAGACTACGGATCTTATAAACAAATTGATTTCATTTGATTCAATGCTTAGATTATCATATTGAAAATCATGCAAGAATGAGGGAACAACATCTTTACATAGAGGGTTTTGGAAGAGGGGACATAGATCAAAAGTTTCTTCACCGTTCTTCTCCTCTACGTGTGTAACATGACCTTCTTGTACTTGATTACAATTTGAACCTGCAACTTGAAAATCAAGAGAGTGTGAAGAACTAGTTAGTGGAGCAGTTTGATTAGGAAGATCATGGTACAAATACTCATGGCATGTAGATGATATAGGATGAAAGATGTCGCTTGAATAACTAACACTTTCAATGGAACTAGATTCAAGATTGAGGTTAAGCACGCTAATTTCATCTTAAGGAATGAATGGATTAGTCTTCACCTTAGGCTCCATGAACCATTCCATGGTTTCCTCCATTGGATATGGATCATGAGAAATAGTTGAAGATTGAAGAGATTAATCAACCATTTTATTCTCATATTTCCAAACATTGGCATCATCGGAAGGAGGCACCCACATCATAACTGAAAATGGAGGAGGACAAGGAACAAAAGGAATAGTAGGTTCCTCCTCTAAAACTAAAGGTGTATTATAATTTACAAGAGTTGAGGAAGTAGAAACATCAGGAGGTTCAGATTCACCATGCAAAACGACATGAACCAAATGCTCAAACTTTTGTTTCAATAAATCCCAAACTATATCTGCTTTGGGAAATTCATAACAAAGTTGTAGGAATTGTTGGAATTATGATACAGATGTTATCCTTGATGGAAACTCACATAGATGATAGTTCATAGTGCAATAGGTTAACAACAAAGGGTTATAGATCAGAATCCATAGATTGAAGAAAGAGAGGTATATGCTGGTTCACTTTGTCCAAGTAGCATATACATGTGGGAGCACAGAACAAAAAGAGCATATACGTATACATGCACTCTCACAAGAGGAAAAGCGCATACAAGTTGGAAAATCAAGGAAATTCAAGAGAAAAGAATAACAAGGGTCAATACCATGGTATTAGCCCACAATATTGAGTGGAGTAATGACTATTTCATCTCGTCCAAGAATACCATGGGTCCTAAGTGGTTTTCATCTGAGTTATTGAGAAAGGCCTAAAAATATATAAGGAGGAGAAGATCATTAGGCCAGGGTGTGCAAGTGAATGGGTTTGTCAGGAATACCTCTATCTAAAGTATATGTTATGTTGCAGGGGCTATGATTATGAGATGATCTGAAATATTTTGTGCACCTTCGATACAATGTTAGGTCAGGATCATAAGAATTGAAATGACTTAGCTTTACATGATCTGATGTTGATTGGGCTAGATCTAAATACTAACACATGTTTTATTCTGTAAATGTTATGATATGGGTATGACTGGAGTCTAGAATAGTTGTGAAGTTTTAAGTTAGTATTTGCATATCTATACGATGGTTCTCTTTGTTAAAAGTGCATATACATGCTGGTTCGACACATCAAAGTAGCGTATACATTATGAAATATGATGTTTGAAGTTGCAGTTGGTTCTAGTTGTTGTTGTAGAGTTCTGGGTTCTACTCTATGTTTTGGTGACAGTGTTATGAATGTGTAGATTGATTGATTGTGATTTGCTTCAGTGATGATGGGTTTTTAGTGATTGGTTGTATTGCAGTGGTGATTGATTTTGAGCTTCAATGTTGTTGATGGGTCCAATATGAAAATTGGATGAAACATGGCCTTCAAATTGTGGTGTTGTGTTCCAGGAGTATCCAATCTAAAAATTTATGAAACATGGTCCCTAGAGAAAGAGAGAAACTTCTAGACTTCTGTAGGATGGCTCCTACATACTGGTAAACATATCGACTAGTACAAAAGCCAAGGGCTTTGAGTTCCTTTCCAGTAGCAGTTGGAGAATGAGTGAAGGTTGGAGCCTTCTTTAGGCTGGTGCCTACATACTGGTAAACATGTCGGCCATTACAAGAGCCAAGGGGTTGGAGCTCCCTTCTAGTAGAAGCTTGAGAACTAGAGAAGGTTGTAGCCTTCTGCAGGTGGGTTCCTACATATTGGTATGAGTCTGCACCAGTACAAGATTGTAAACAATTTTTTCTTATATTAAAAGAAGAAAACAACCGGTGGTTTTTTTCCCGCATTGGGTTTCCACCTTAAATCTTGGTGTTCATGTGTGTTTCTTATGTGTGATGGTTTATTCTGTTCTTACTGCACATTGTTACTGTTTATATGGTTAATATGGTACTGATGCTCTGATGAAAGATTAACATATGATGAATTAACTGAATCATAAGCTCATTGGATATGCGTTGGTTGCCTTAAAGATAGTTACGTGTACATATGAGTTACCTTCATTGAAGTAGCATATATAAATCAGAGTATGAAAATAAAAAGTTATTGATTTGAATAATATTGATTCACCCCCTCCCACCTCCCCTCTTAGTATTATTTCAAAAAATTGGTATTAGAGCAGGTCCTTCAAAATAAGCTTGATCGCTTGAAGGGAGATCTTCCAAAATGAACAATCACGAAGGCATGGGGTCTATCAGACTGCCAATATTCAATGGGAACAACTTGGTATATTGGAAAACACGAACTAGAGTGTATCTCCAGTCACTTGGAGCTAATTTTTGGGCAATTATGGAGAAAGGATATCAATATCTGGCAACAGTCCCCACAGATCTAGCAGAAAGGAAAATATATGAAATCAGTGCCAAAGCTATCAACACCTTATTGGGAAGTCTATCAAAATCAAAATTCATCAAAGCCATGCAGCTCAACATAGCCAAGGAAATTCAAGATAGAATCATTTAGAGCTACGAAGGAGACTCCCATGTAAAACGTGCAAAACTACAAACTCTTAGAATCCAATATGAAACTCTCAAGATGCATAGTGATGAAAGTATTTCTAGTTATTTCTTGTGAGTAGATGGGATTGTAAATCATATGAGAAATCTGGGTTTAGAGATAAAGGAAGCTACTTTAGTTGAGGAAATTTTGAGATATTTGTCTTCTAAATTTGAGTCAAAAGTGTGTTCCATAGAAGAAAAACAAGATCTTCAAACTATCACTGTGACTCAACTCCATGGAATCCTAACTACCTTTGAAATCAGAAAAGGAGGTCCATTAGATATGAGAGAAGCCACATTTAAAGCATCAGCAAAGGGAAAAGAAAAGGAAGAGCACAATGAATTAGGACACATTTTAGAAGAAGAAGATGAGGTAAATTTTGTCAAGAAGCTTCAATGAGTTCTAGAAGATTGAGAGGTAAGCTACCATTCAAATTCTTTTCTTGTGGTAGAGTTGGTCATTACGTTGCTAAATGCCATCATGTCAAAGGAAAGATGTCTGAAAAAGGAAAGAGAAGTTATTATACTCATGATGATAGTGATGGCTTGTCCAATAGTGATGAAGACGATCAATAAATTAAGCTACTCATGGCATATGAAAATGATGGCTTAGAAAAGGAAGATTTCCTTAAAGAAATCAGTCAACTCAAAATCAGTTTGGCAAAAAAGGATATAGTCATAAACACAATGACACATCAACTCACTAAAAAGCACAAACACAATGAATTGTTAGAATGTGAAGTAGTAAGTCTAAGAAAAGAACTTGAGAAGACAAATACTCTGAATCTTAGATCTGCTAAAGGATCGGAAACGTTAGATGAAATCATCAAAGTTCAGCATTTGCCTATTATAAACACTGGTCTTGGTTTTCATGAAGGTGAATATAGCTCACAAGATGAGGTAAGGAACTCCAATGCAAAATATGAAATGATTAACAAGGAGATAAGAGGTCAACCCCATCAACAACTAAGGAAAGAAAGACTTCAAAGAAAAACATTTCCACCTAACTATGGAAGGAATAATTGTTTCTTTTCTCTGGCAAAAAATGTTGAATGTTTTAAATATCATAATTTTGAACATGTTGTAGCCAAATGCAGAAGTAGAATGGTTCAAGACTGTCACACAGAAACATCATCAATTTCTAGGTACTTTAAGGGATATTGTTTTACCTGCAATATGTTTGGTCACAAAGCTATTGATTGCGATAGAAGGAATATGAAACATGTAAAATGTTATGCATGTAACAAGTTTGGGCATAGAGCAAAGGAATGTAGGAGAAAATTTCGGTCACCATACCAAACAAAGCAAACATCATCACAATCAAAGGTATTGCAGAAGAAGGAATTGTTGTCAAAAAGATGTGGCATAGCTTAGTTTACAGACATAACAAACCCAGGGGGAGCTGAAAGTGTAAAAATTCAGTATTCCAATTCTCATACGTAGTTATTATGAATAGAAGTTGCGTATATACACGAGTAAGAAGCTACATAATTGCGTATATGGTGTTTTTGAGGAAAAAGAAGTGGGAAGACTTATAAAAGTGATCTAATATGGTTCAGTCAATTATCAATTATCTGTTCTGTTCATATTGATGATGGTTACAGTCTGCTAATGATATTGGAAGTAATTTTGGTCATCATAAGTTGTTAATAAGTTGATGAATAACTAGTTGATGACGCTTCCTTGATGATTCTTACTAATATTTGCAATGATCAAATCTGACAGTGAACAGTTGGCACAGGTTCAGGGGGATCATATGCTTCTAATAATGCATTGTTGGAATTATGTTAGAAGATCTTCGTAGACGAAGATGCTTATATTGCTTGATCCACATAGTTGTTTTGATTCAGGTGACTCTTTTGATGATGGACATATACAGGTTGTTGATCGTGATGTTGTTGACAGATGTTGATGGTGTAAATCATATGTGGTGTATGATAGTTGCTGATGACTAGCATGATCTTGTTTAGATTGTTGGTCCTTGTTATAAATTTCGTGCATATCATTTGTTGTAAAAGTCATGAAAAGACCTAACGATCTGAAAATCACTCGTGAGTGACCTTGGTTAAATAATTAATGAATGAAGGTATTATAGACTCATGTGTTGGTGTGTGTCTATGTTATCTTAGGCAACAGATCGATTAGATTGAAAAATACAACTTAGACACTGGAAAATGGAAAACAGTAAGATAAACAAAGTAAGCAAATACAAGAACACAAAAATTAATAAGGAGTTCACCCAATCCTCCTGGGCTACGTCTCGGGTCCAGCTTTTAGTGGTGGCATTCTTTTTATTGTGTCTTTAAAGCAGAGATTTATAATGAGGAGCTCAAATTGAGTCTCCTAAAATAGATAACGCTTGGCAGGGAAGTTCTTGGATTCCCCAAGCCACTAGAGTGCACAGACTCTTTTCCTTTCCAAGTCTTCACCTCTCTGGTCTTTTAATGGGAGGAGCCCAATGTGGTGCTCAATTCCTGACAAATCCTCATAGGGATTACTTGAACCTCTCAAGCCTTCTGTCTACTCGATGTTGCCTTAGGTCAGCTCGGTTCTCTGTTTTCTGCTTCTTGCTTCATTGTCTCTTTCTCCTTTTCTTCCACTGCTTCTTCTCTGGTTCTTCGTCTCTTCTTCCTGGTTCTGTTTGCTATCTGTCCATGGCTTAAAGTCAATCTGTCCTTAACTGTTCACTTCCTCTCCTACCCCTTCAGATTGCCTGCTACTATTCGTTTGGAATTCCTTACCTCTGTGTCATCACCAACGTCTCACAGGGAGTGGCCACTTGTCCTCTCACGAACTGCGCCAACTCGTCCTCAACGGTTCGGTATTTTAGTTACACTATGGAATGACTCATCGACCAACTTAGCAGTTAAATTAGACTTGAGACTTTTATGTGCTGCAGCTTAATTCCCCCGTCAAATTCGGCTTCCCATCAGGTGCCATCTCCGCCGTCAGATTTGGAGCCCCAAAATCCTATGGTGTTTGCTCATTTTGTGCAGTTGACTTACTCGACCATTACCGCATGATGAGAGGTGGTTTTCTCTCTCATCCATTGGACACGCGTCATGCACTGAACGGAATCTCTCGTTTTCTGCCAAATCTGCTTACTGCCCAAGGATGCCTCCGATATACCGCCAGTTTTTGTAGCACAGGACCCGCCTTTCACCTTAGTGCCTTCCCTACGGTTTCTCAGCTTCCATGTGACCGAGCGCTTCGGGGTTCTTCCTTCTCGAGGGGTTTTGCCCAGTGAGAAATGGCCTCTGTTTCCCGATCCAAGCTTCCTAACTGCCAGTTTTTCCTCTTGCATGATCTCCATGGGCCTCGGTCAACATGCTTTGACCGAGGTCCTCATCATTCCTTATTGGCTGCAAACTGCCACTGTCCAGATGTCTTCCTGATTGCTCTTTGTTCATAAATCTTTGAAGTCTGTATTTATTTGATACAGTCATAGCACTTGGATAATTTTCATGGATCCAATTCGGATCACGACCTTCCCACTAAAAAAGCTTTTGGACCACCAAAAGTTGGTTTTCAAGCATTGACTAAGTGATGGTACAATTGTGTCACTTGTCCAATCTCTATCCACTTTGTATTGCTCGGCTTTGAACCCTTGAGCCAAACTATGAGGTACTCAACATCTCCTCTGTGCGTCGTCCTCACCTTCCTGTCCAGAACTGTGTCTTCCTGCAATTCATTAAGATATTCAGGTAACAGGTCATTAATAGAAGGCAATTGACTCTGCTCTTCGGGATCCTCAATTAGTGAGGGTTCAAACAATCTCAAGCAATCTGCATTTATGACTGAGTAGATGTGCATGTAAGCTGGTAGATCAAGGCGAAAAGCATTCTCACCCATCTTCTCAAGTATCTTGAAGGGTTCATACCTGATAGGCTTTAGCTTTTTACCTTCACCTTGCATCTTGTCCTTGCTGATATACAACCAGACTTGATCACCAAATTGGAAACTATGCTCCATTCGATGCTTGTCATGCCTTGCCTTGTATTTGGCTTGGCTCATTTCCAGCTGTTCTTGTACTGCCTAGTGGATCTCTTGGATTTGTACAATGAACCTAGTTGCCCTGTCCACATCACTGTGTCCCTCAACTGTGGTATATTTACCAAAGACAAAATCCAAAGGAGACCTTGGTGTAAAACAAAAATAGGTCTCAAAAGGAGATCTCTGTTTAGAAGAATTTTTTTCTCTGTTGTAAGCATGTTGCACATAACACAAATGTTCATCCCAAAGCTTAGGATGCTTGTTGCAATACCCTCTAAGTAACTGGATTACTGCCCTATTTACCACTTCTGTTTGGCCATTAGTTTGTGGATGAAAAGTTGTGCTTTTCTTCAGTTTGGCGTCCATCAGTGCCCACAGACTTGACCAAAACTTCCCCAAAAATTAGGTGTCCTGATCAGATACAATGGAAGTGGGTAATCCAAATGAACCCATACATGTTCAAAGAACAGTTTTACAGTTTGTTCAGCTGTAATATATTTATTACAAGGTATCAAAATAAACATTTTGCTGAACCTATCCACAACAACATATAGATAATCATGACCTTTTCTAGATTTAGGTAGTCCTCCAACAAAATCCATGGAAACACTTTCCCAAGGGTGAGAAGGAACTGGTAATGGAGTGTACAAGCCTAGTTTTCTATTGCTGGGCTTGCTTTTAGCACACATAGTACACCCTCTTACATATCTAGAAACTATCTCATTCATTTTTGGCCAATAATAAAATCTTTGCAGCTGTGCAACTGTTTTACTTACCCCAAAGTGACCTGATATTAGAGAAATTTGTGCTTCTCAAATTATCTTTACTCTCTCAATTTTTGGAATGCATAACTTCCCACAATGGTATAAGAGTCAGTCCTTTACATGATAATCCAATTCTTCTACTCATTTTCCTTGACTTAAAGTTGCATATACATCATTAAAGTCTATATCTTGAGCATATTGTTCAATGTAGCTCTCATGTAACACAGAATTATGCTTAAGTATAGTAGATGCATCTTTAATAGGTCTAGATAACATATCTACAACTTTATTATGTATGCCCTTTTTATATCTGATGACTAAATGAAACTGTTGTAGAAAACACATCCATCTATAGTGCCTTGATTGCTGCAACTTAGTTTGGGAGTGTAGATATTGAAGTGGTTGATGATCAGTATGTATTACTGTCTCTTTGCCCATTAAGTAATGTTTCCACTTTTTCACACTCTATACTAATGCATACAATTCTTTGTCATATGTAGCATAGTTAACTACTGCAGAATTAAAGGTCTTAGAATGATAACATATGGGTTTACCATGTTGTTTCAACACTGGTCCCATGGCATAGTCATTGGGATCTGTTTGGATCTCAAATGGTCTTTGAAGATCAGGCAGTGCTAGTACAGGTGTTGTACTAATCTTTTCTTTCAAGGTGTTGAAGGCTTTTTGTTGTTTGCCTCCCCACTGAAACACCTTGTTCAATCTCGTTAAAGCATGTAAGGGAGCTGCAATTAAGGAAAAATTAGAAATGAATTTCCTCCAATATTGTGCTACTCCTAAGAAGCTTCTAACTTCTGTAGCAGATTTGGGTTTAGGCCAGTTTACAATGACTGCCACCTTAGAGGGATCTATCTTCAATTCACCACCCCCTACTATATGTCCCAAATAATTCAAAGATGTTTTGCCAAATTCACATTTTGAGAGTTTAACATAAAGTTTTTCTCTTTTCAAAACATCTAGTGTCTACTTAACATGCTTTAAGTGTTCTTCCCACGTTTTTCTAAATATCCGAATGTCATCCAGATACACAATAACAAAATCATCAAGAAAAGGTCTGAGTACACCATTCATTAATCTCTTGAAAGTAGCAGGAGAATTAGTTAAGCCAAAAGGCATAACCAACCACTCATATAATCCCTGCTTTGTTTTGAAAGTAGTCTTCCATGCATCTTGTTCTGCAACTCTGACCTGATGGTATCCACTGTGCAAGTCTAGCTTGGAGAAATAAACAGCTTCTTTCAGTTGATCCTAAATATCATCTATGCGAGGAAAGGGATAATGATTTTTTATTGTTATCTTATTCAGTGCTCGATAATAAATGCACATTCTCCATGAACCATCTTTCTTTCTCACCAAAACAATTGGTGACCCACATGGTGATGTGCTAGGTCTAATGAACCCTTTCTCGAGCAACTCTTGCACTTGCTTCTTGATTTCAATATTCTCTAAAGCAGACAACCTGTACATTCCAATGTTAGGTAATGGAGCATCTTGCTACAACATAATATTATGCACTATTTCCTTTTTAGGTGGCAGACCTTTAGGTTCTTGAAACAAGATATCATACTCTGAAACAACCTTTTCTAAATCAGCTTGTTGTTTAGCATTATAGCCCTCAAATACATTGGTTTTATTAGGTTTATTTTCCTTTACAACCATTCGTAAGAATTGTTTGCATGAATTTAGCATTCGCTTCATCTGCCCTGAGTTTATGAGAGTATAATTATTCTTGAGCTTATGAGCTCTTACAAAGTATTTGATTCCATCTTTAACAAGTAGATACCTGTTTTCAGCTCTATAGAAAATAGCTTTTCTGTCATACAAGTAAGGATTTCCTAAAACAATTCCACATATATCGAAAGGAATTATTTCTAACTCAACCTCATCTACAAATGCTGACCCAAAAGAAAACTTGAGTTTTCACCATCTAGTCACTTGTAGTTGTGCTTTCTCATTCAACCATTCTAATGGGTATGGTTTCTTGTGAGGTGTAGTTACTAATCCCAACTTCTTTACAATTTCTTCAGAAATTAAATTTACTTGTGAGCCACTATCAAACAAAGTATCAATCTTTTGATGTTTGGAAATAACTCGAAAATGGAAAATCTCTTGTCTTTTTCTCTCATTTTCTTCATCAATAGTAGATTGTGCAAAATTATTAGTAGATGCTTCAGAATTCTTACCTTTTATACTTGTGGCTACAATGGTTGTTTCATCTCCTAAGTCTGACCCCAAACCTTTCTGAATAGTTGCAGCAGTCTTCTTCTTCCAGCCCTCGAACTTCTTAGGTATCAACTCCGGATGCAGAATCCAACAGTGCTCATCATCATGCCCATCCTTTTTACTGTGAGTGCATGAAGCTTTTATTTTCTATGCAGTGTTAGCCTTCCTTGCTTTCCATTTCTATTTTCTTTTCTCCTTATTCTTGCTTGTAGTGGGTGGGGATGGTCCCCCAACTTCTGGATTTTCATTCTTTCCTCTAGCTTCTAGATGAGTAGCTTGTACAGATACCTCATCTATACTAGTGGGATTAAACATGAGGATAGTGTGCCTCATGTAGCTATGTAGACCAGCAATGTACTTCAACAGAGTCTCAGGTGAGTCTAATGAGATTCCTAGAATCAATGCTTTCTTTCTAAATTCTTGAGTATACCCTTGCACACTTTGCCCTTTCAACTGTCGAAGAGTTTGCCAACTCATCATGGCTTGCTGCATGTAGGCCAATGGATAGAACTGCTTTTTGATTGCAGAACCAAATTCACTCTAGACAGAGATAGTCTTACCATGTTTTTTCATATTAGCTTCGGTCCTGCCTTCCCACCAAACCAAGGCAGTGCCTCCAAGGCATAGGCTTGCCAGCGAAATCTTGCTCTTGCCTAAATCAATATTCTACACTCTGCAATAAACATCAATTTGTCTAATCCAATTGTCCAGCTTTTCTACATTTAACTCTCCATCATATATAGGTAAATTAAATTTAACATCTAGTTTGGTCAAAGATTCTTTCTTTTTGTGTTCAGCGTTGTTAGGAGGTGTGAGAAAGCTTTCCTCTTTCCCTTTTCCTTTTGAGTGGTCATGGAAGTGAGACTCATCTTCTCCTCTATCTTGTTTACAGCCTGATGAATCTTCATCCTTATGTTTTCTAAAGTCACTATACATTTCTTCTACCATGGACTTTATGGCTAGGAAACTATATATGAATTGAGGGTCTTGCCCCATAGAACCTTCCTCTGACATTGTCTTCCGATGATAGAATCTCCCAATTCCAGGATTAGTTTTGACCAACTCTCCTTCTCCTAATTTGAGCTTTGATCTCATTAGCATTCAACAGCTAAACCGACACAAGCTTGTCTAACCTTAACAACTAGATGCTTTGATACCACTTGATCTGAAAATCACTCGTGAGTGACCTCAGTTAAATAATTAATGAATGAAGATATTATAGACTCATGTGTTGGTGTGTGTCTATGTTATCTTAGACAACAGATCAATCGGATTGCAAAATACACAGACACTAGAAAATGGAAAAAAAATAAGAGAAACACAGTAAGCAAATACAAGAAAACAACAATTAATAAGGAGTTCACCCAATCCTCCTGGGCTACATCTCTGGTCCAACTTTTAGTGGTGGCCTTCTTTTTATTATGTCTTTAAAGCAAAGATTTAAAATGAGGAGCTCAATTTGAGTCTCCTGAAATAGATAATGCTTGGCAAGATGGTTCCTGGATTCCCCAAGTCACTAGAGTGCATAGACTCTTTTCCTTTCCAAGTCTTGACCTCTCTGGTCTTTTAATGGGAGGAGCCGAATGTGGTGCTCAATTCCCGACAGATCCTCACAGGAATTATTTGAACCTCTCAAGCCTTCCATCTACTTGATGCTGCCTTAAGTTAGCTCGACTCTCTGTTTTTTTGCTTCTTGCTTCACTGTCTCTTTCGCCTTTTCTTCCACTGTTTCTTCTGTGGTTCTTCATCTCTTCTTCCTTGTTCTGTTCTCTATCTGTCCATGGCTTAAAGCTAATCTGTCCTTGACTGTTCGCTTCCTCTTTTTCCCTTTGGATTGCCTGTTGTTGTTTTCTTGGAGTTCCCTGCCTCTACGTCATCGTTAATGTCTCACAGGGAGTGGCCACTTGTCCTTTCACGAACTGCACCAGCTCATCCTCAATGGTTCGGTATTTCAATTACACTGTGGAATGACTCATCCGCCAACTCAGCAGTCAAATTGGACTTGAGACTTTTATGTGCCACAACTTAATTCCCCCATCAAATCCGGTTTCCCATCGGGTGCCATCTCCGTCGTCAGATCTGGAGCCCCCAGATCCTATGGTGTTTGCTGATTTTGTGTGGTTTACTTGCTCGACCGTTAGCATGTGATGAGAGGTGGTTTTCTCTCTCATCCACCGAACACGCGTCGTGCACTGAATGGAATCGCTCGTTTTCTACCAAATCCTCTTACCTCCCCAGGATGCCTCTAATATACTGTCGGTTTTTGGAGCGCGGGATCCACCTTTCGCCTTAGCACCTTCCCTACGGTTTCCCGACTTCCATGTGATCAAGCGCTTCGGGGTTTTTCCTTCTCGAGGGGTTTTTCCCAGCGAGAAATGGCCTCCGTTTCCCGATCTGGGCTTCCTAACTGCTAGTTTTTCCTCCTGTGCAGTCTCCATGAGCCTCGGTCAGCATGTTTTGACCGAGGTCCTCATCATTCCTTACTGGCTACAAACTACCACTGTCCAGAGGTCTTATGGATCACTCTTTGTTCATAAATCTTTGAAGTCTGTCCTGATTTGATATAGTCATAGCACTTGGATAATTTTCATGGATCCAATTCAGATCACCTAATTTGTAACCCCACTATGCATGGGAAGGATGATGTAATAATTGCTATTTTAGTCATGTATAAAAACTTGGTATATCCCCATTTGGTTAGGTGGATAAGTCAAATTTGGTGTATCCCCACTTTGTTGGGTGCTTGATGTATGGATGAATCATTCGTTTTAGGGATGTCATACTCACTTAGTTGAGTTTTAGAGTCATGCTATTCTTTTGAAAAATATCTTTGTAGACTCTGCATGTACTAAGGGGCAGGATGGACAGCATAATGAATATCAACGAGGGAGAATATCGTGGTTCGCCCTTTCCGTTTATGTCAAAGGGGGAGAGTATCTTGGTGTTGTGGTTGCCATCAAGTCCAAAGGGGGAGATTGTTGGCATTACGATAGAGATGTTGTCCTTGATTGCAACTCACATATATGATAGTTCACAGTGCAACAGGTTAACAAGAAATGATTATAGATAAGACTCTAGAGATTGAAGAAAGAGAGGTATAGGCTGGTTCACTTTGTCCAAGTAGCGTATACACGCGGGAGCACAAAACAAAAAGAATTTATATGTATACATGCACTCTCACAAGAGGAAGAGCGTGTACAAGTTGGAAAATCAAGGAAATTCAAGAGCAAAGAATACCAGGGGTCAATACCAAGGTATTAGCCCACACTATTAAGCAGAGTAATGACTATTTGATCTCGTCCAAGAATGCCACAGGTCCTAAGTGGTTTTGGTCTGAGGTATTGAGAAAGGCCTAAAACTATATAAGGAGGAGAAGATCATCAGGCCAGGGTGTGCAAGTGAATGGGTTTTCGAGGAACACTTCTATCTAAAGTATATATTATGTTGCAGGGGCTATGGTTATGAGATGATCTGAAATATTTTGTGCACCTTCGATACAATGTTAGATCAGGATCATAAGAACTGAAATGACTTATCATTGCATGATCTGATGTTGATTGGGCTAGATCTAAATACTAACGCATGTTTTATTATGTAAATGTTATGATCTGGGTATGACTAAAGTCTAGAATAGTTGTGAAGTTTTAAGTTAGTATTTTCATACGTTGGTTTACTTTTTTAAGAGTGCATATACACGTTGTTTTAGCACATCAAAGTAACATATACATTATGAAATATGATGTTTGAAGTTGCAGTTTGTTCTAGTTATTGTTGTAGAGTTCTGGGTTCTGCTCTATGTTCTGGTGAGTGTGGTCTAGTGACAATGTTATGAATGATTAGATTGATTGATTATGATTTGCTTCAGTGATGATGGGTTTTCAATGATTGGTTGTATTGGAATGGTGATTGATTTTGAGCTTCAATATTGTTGATGGGTCCAGTATGAAAATTGGACGAATTGTGGACTTTAGATTGTGGTGTTGTGTTCCAGGAGTATCAAGTCTACAAATTCATGAAACATGGTCCCTAGAGAAAGAGAGAAGGCCCTATCCTTGTGTAGGTCAGTGCCTACGTATTGGTAAACATATCGGCTAGTACAACATCCAAGGGTTTGGATCTCCCTTCCAGTAGCAACTAAAGAATGAGTCAAGGTTGGAGCCTTCTGTAGGTCAGCACCTATGTACTGGTAAACATATCGGCCAGTACAAGAGCCAGGGGGTTGGAGCTCCCTTCCAATATAAGTTGGAGAACGAGAGAAGTTTGTAGCCTTATGCAGGCAGGTGCTTGCGTACTGGTATGAGTTTGCATCGGTACAAAATTGTAAACATGTTTTTCTTATATTAAAAGAAGACAGCAACAGGTGGTTTTTGTCCTGCATTTGGTTTCCACCTTAAATCTTGGTGTTAATGTGTGTTTCTTATGTGTGATGGTTTATTCTATTATTATTGCACATGGTTACTATTTATATGGTTAATAAAGTATTTATGCACTGATGAAAGATTAACATATGATGAATTAACCAAATCATAAGCTCACTGGATATACGTTGGCTGCCTTAAACAAAGTTGTGTGTACACACGAGCTACCTTCATTGAAGTAGCGTAGATAAATCAGAGTATGAAAAGAAAAAGCTATTAATTTGACTAATATTGATTCACCCCCCCTGTCAGTATTATTTCCAACAAGGATCACTTAGATAAATCCTCAATTGGTTCACTAGGCTTCATTCTTAGTTGATTAATTATTTTAAGAACATCCTGGTAATCATACCTATCAAATGCTAAATGAAGCTCCCTAACGAGGTGTTCAAAAGAATGAATCAAAGCAGGTGGTAGGGTAAGACACCATTGGTTAATGTGACCTTCAAGTGTGAGGTAGGAAAGAATACAAGACACATCTTCACATTCAATTTTATAGTGTTCACAAAACCTAAGAAAAATAGATGCATGGTCAGTAATGGGTGTATCACCCTCACTATAAAACTTAAAGTAAGACAAACTTCATAATTTTTTTCCGTAGAGATGAAAATTTTACTAGGAGATAGGTTAGAGAAACATTTCAGGATTAAGATTTGGGGATGAGCCATTTAAAATAAGAGATTAAAAATAGACTCAATGGACAAAACTTGTCATTTGGCCCTCCTTCGAGCACCATTTGTTGAAGGTGCTAGAAATTCGTCAACCAAAGGGGTCTTCCCAATGAAAAGTCCCAATTAGACTTCGCATTGTTTGGTGTGTGATCCCTTTCAGAAATAAGGCCCGACTTCCATATGTTCTTATATATTTTCCTTGGCCATGATGGTTAGCCCAAGATAGTAATGTACATGTACTTTCAGGTGAAAAAGTGAGTATGCCTTGTAGAATGTTCAATTAGAGAATGTATCAAGGTTCATCTACCAAAGTGGGGAGAAAAGTGAGCCTTTAAAATAAGAGAATAATATTAATCTAGTAAAGACACAAGAGCATATGCATATGAATGAATCATTGGAAAACTAGTGAAATAGTTCATGTAGGAGCAATGATTGTTAAAACACATACAACACACCTTCAACAAGATAAGTAACAAAGCCACAGAACTAGTTAAATTTCCTTATTATATATGAGAACAACATACATCACAAACACTCAAAGAATAATCTTAAAATATTTATGACATATGCATGAAACTATGTTGGCTCAACGAGCTTTGAAATTAAGCAAAAGTTTCAAGATACATCGGTATAGTGAAAAACACTAGCTCCAATAGTGGACCATTAGAGCAACCACTTGCTCCTCCAAAAGAACTATTTTCCTATCTAATTCCTGGTAGGAGGAGCCAAGGTGAAAATTCCTTTACATGAGCTATGAGGGTGTATATATAAAAAATAGGGTGACCATTCACCTCCCTTGTGACTCTCAGAATACCCTCATGACTATTTTCCTTCTCCATGACTCTTTGACTCCTTCATAACTTTTCACATTCTATGGATGACTCTTGGACTTCTACTTTACATTACATTTCTCAAGTATTGAATTTATAAAAACCAAAAATGATGTGGAAAATGATGACCTATGACATGACACTGATGATACGGACTACATGATGACATGGCAATGTTAATCCATTCTTTGTTGCTGGTTTATTTTTGTCTTCCTGAAAGATGGAACATGCTCTTCCTCTTCCTCCTCCATAAGGCTTGAAGGTAGGGAGACTTCAATGTAATCTTGATCTCGAGTTTTTTTTGCAATCTGGTGTCCCTATTTCTTTCTTTATTGATAAACTTGTTTTCACAACGTCAAAGGTGTCTTCTAGGAGGGTCTGTCATATCATGTAGAATACCTACAACTGAAATACACTCACAAAAATATGACATTAGTCTGATAAATCCATAGTTTGACATGTTTCACAAAAACCACTAACTAAGCTAAATCTAGGTGATAGGCTGGAGGAAAGGCTCAAGGATTATGCATTTACATAGCTCAAGCAGTCAAGGGCCATGACTGAGCTATGAGACTCCACAGTGAAAAGTTGAGGTAGGCCAAGGTTAGTCATCTCCATAGTTGAGGGACTTAAGAGGCCAGGATGAGAGCTTAAGGCTTGAAGATTCCATCTATGTAGTTTTGTACAGAAAGAGGCTAATGGATTGCATAGTTGCATAGTTCAAGAGGTCAAGGTTGAGCTTTGATGCTTGAGATTGTGTGGTACATAGAGGAGACTGATTGAAGGTGGGGCTGCGGAGTTTTAGAGCTCAAGGGTTGAGGCTGGGCACTAAGAATATGTAGTGTGCAATTATGGAAGGTAGGGACTGCATATTGTGTAGTTCCAAGAGGAAAGGTTGAAGGTTGAGGGTTGAGACTGTGTAGTGCGCAGTTCAAGAAGGCTTAGTGAGGCCAAGTTGCTCAATAAGGAACATTTCTGGATTTGGCTAAGTGTGAGATCAATGAGACCAATGTGAACAATGACAAAACTTAAGCATGATCACACACTTAGAATAGTCAATGACACAACATTTATCACTTAGAACACATGAAAAACATATTTCCCTTAATGCGATGACATTGTGACAACTTCCACCAAGTGCGACACTAAAGATAAACTTTGCGATGACAATAACGACACTTGTGCAACAATGCTTAAAACTATGAGGATGAGTGTTATAGATGTATACATGGTAATAATGACTCATTAACATCAAGGTTACCTCTTGATACAAACCAAAACTACATATATGTGATGTGTGATGCATGCCATGTTAAAATATGACACTTTGATTTTCTTCTAAACATGACAAGAATACTTAGAGAAAAAACATGTGATGACTCTTTATTCTTGTGACGATAGAATTCATAGTCAAATACGCTCCGAAATTTGGATGTAGGCTAAAATTTTGGAGGGCGTTGTAGCAGTGAAAACATATTCCTTCCTTAATTTCCTCCACTCTTTGTTAGCCTCCATAGCACAAGCCTAAAAGAAATTAGGTTCACCTTCATGAGTTAAAAAAATATAATTTGAGAGTGGATACATTTATGAGGGATTATGAGGCGTAGTAAACTTGTGAACCAACTGTGGTGGTGTGTTTTTCATTTTTATCTCTTGTAATGACTACTGCAAGGTTTTCTCTTATTCTTGTCTATATTTATCCAATTCCCTTCCACCATGTCCTTCAATTGGCTACCTAGTTTCTTGCAATGGTGGGATGTTTTCCTATTGTTATAGAAAACATTTCAAAAATTTAATTAACATATATATCACTTATGGGCATTTTATGCACCTCTAATATATTAAATATAACATCCCTACTTCTAATGTTTTTTATGTTTAGCTAGATCCAACATAGGGTAACCGAACGGATGATCCACATATCTCAGAAAAATACATTTCATGGATTTATCATCTAAATTCATTCTATGCACTTTGGGAATATGCATAAATTATTCACATCAAGAAGTTTTCAAGTGAGAATATATTATGTTCATGTAGGTCCAAACTTCTTTAGGAATAACACCATTCATGGTTGTAATCGGTGATCAATTGATCATGTAACAAGTTGTCCTTACTACTTCTTTCTAAAAGTTATTTTCCAATCTAGAATTTGACAAATACACCTGACTTTATCCATGCTAGTGTGGTCCATCCTTTCTACAATACCATTTTGTGGATAAGTAAGGAAACTCTCCTCATTGTTTATGCCAAAACCTATTACAATAATCCTTAAATGTATTAAATCAATACTCTCCATTGTTACCTATCCTAAAACACTTGAGAAACTTGTTAGTCTCCCTTTCAACAACGACATGGAGTTTTTGAAATGAATGAAACAAATGACATTTGGTTTTCATGGGGTTGTTCCAAACCTTCATGGATGCATTATCTATGAATGTGAAAAAATATGAGGCTTCTCCTAGAGAATTAACATTGACTAGCCCAAACACATCAGAGTGTATCAATTCTAAGAGATTTATTTTCCTTTCATGACTACCTCTCATAAATGAAACTCTTTGTTTCCTACCATATATACAATGCTAAAAAAGGTCAATTTCATAATATTTCAAACTTGCAAGTATATTTTTTTCAGTAAGAATGTTTAAGCCTTTTTTCTCTTGTGTCAAAAGTTATTTTATCATAAAGCTATCAATTTTGTTTCTTTCGAAATAAAAGCCACATCTAATGGCTTTGTCAATTTTTTCAATGTATGCAAGGTTCCTTTATTAAATCCTCTAGTGATGACCACTAACCCTTTACTCATTTTCCAACTACTTTTACAAAATATTTTGTAGTATCCTTCATCTTGTAGTTGTTCCTTAGAGATCAAGCTCATACATATCTCTAAAATATTCCCAACATTTTTTACTAAGATATCTAATCCATCCTTTGTTTTGATTCAGACATTACCCACTTCGATAATGTTAGAGAAGTGATTATTTCCCATATGTATTGTACCATCATAATGATTTTCATATGTAGGAAAATTACTTTTGCATGGAGCTACATGGTGATATTCTTTGGAGTCAAGTACACAATCAATGTAAATTATAGAAGTATATAAGCATGCCTCTTCTATTGAGATGGTAAATAAAAAATCACTTGCTGAACTACAACATTGGTATCACCTTTATTTGTGTGCTTGACTTTTGATTTGTGTTAGTTTCTCTTTGTTCATGCTATTCTTTATTCTATATCTAGTAGTCCATCCCACTCCAACAATGTTGCAAAATTTATTATTTCCCACGTGTATGCTACCATAATCATTGGCTTCGTATGTAACATAATTTTTTTGCATGGAGTTGCATGTTGATATGTGCTAGAGTGAAGTATGTAATTAACATTACTTCTAGAAGTATATAAAAAATCCTCTTCTACCAAAATAGTAAATAGAACATCACTATTTTAAACTACAAAAATGGTCTCACCTTTATTTGTGTGCATGACTTTTGATTTGTGTTGGTTTCTCTTTATTCCTTTTATTTTTTCTTCAAAAACTAGTAGTGTCTTTTCTTATGCCTTGGTTTTCCGCAATGATAATAAGTATGTCTTCCTGTTCTTGATTTTTATCCACCTTTTAATATTGAACACCATTTTCTATTATGTTCAATTTTCCTTATAATCATCTAAGGCTATAGTTTATTCTCCCTAGTTTTCTAGATTTGATTTTCATTACAACTCCTCGTTCATTATACTTATACTAAAATCATCAAAATTTAAGGTCCTTGTTGTTGCTTAAGTGCTAATAACTACTATAAAATTCTCATAATTATCTAGCATGGAGCACCTAATTAGGATTTCATCTTCTAGAACGTGTTTTATAGAGGAAAGTTGACTAGTAATTATATTAAATTCATTTAAATGCTTTGCAACTGAACCACCTTCCTTCAACTTTGGATTATATAGATTCTCCATTAAGAAAGCTTTGTTTGATGCTATTTTTTTCTCATACAAGTGATGCAACTTTGTTCGTAGTCCTTTTTCAATATTCTCACTAGCCACATTGAAGTAGACATTATTCACTAGGTATCATTGGATTCTAGAAATGATCTTCATGTCTATCAATTTCTAGGATTTATCCATCTTCAATGAGGGTTTATTTTCCATTCCCTCAATAAGAAAATAATGATCCTTCAAAATTAGTATATCCTCCATCTATGGTTTCCATAGGGTGACATTAATGCCATTCAAATGTTCTATATGACTCATTGGAGTTGTCATCATACTAATTAACATGCCTAACTTACACCAATATCGAAAACAACTTATGGTTGTGATACTAATATTTAAGTGGAAAATCGAATAATGGGAAAAAAGATGGAAAATGGTTAGTAACTTTAATTATACTGATAGACATGACTATTTTGGAATATTGCTTCCAAAATTTTAATTTAATTATCAATAGTGGATGGTAGGGATTTAAAATCAACCAAATATTTTAGAATATTCTTAATAGTAGTCATAGATCAAAGGTAGAGAATTATCTCAAAATTATATATGCCATTCTTTTCATTTAATTAAATAGATCAATTAAAAAATAGCATGTTAATATGATTTATGGTTTTTAGGGCATGTAGTATTAATAAGTCATGGTATTGTCACAAACCCTATTTAATAGTTAAGAATATCGATGGTAAAGTGGGGGTGAATTTTATTATATATATATATATATATATATTTTTAAATGTAAAGATGTCTAATTTATATATTAATTCGTTTTATAATCATAATTTAATAATATTATTATTTAAAATAAGGTTATAATTTAGTTATTTTGTGCTCTAAAACCTAATATAAGGGAGATGTTGTCAAGTAATGTTACATTTAAAAATAATAAAATAATATTTGTATTAATAAATTAAAAAATAGTAACAAAAAAACATTAATGTCATCCATAAATAAATAATTCAATTACCACCTTAATTTTACATTAAGTTTACAGATAAAGTGAAGTATGGGGGAGTTATGTAATTCCTTCACTACTTAATATAGAGTTCATAGGTTTCATGTAAAGACAATATTTGAAAGAATAACTTCGGCGTAAATCACATGTAGATAGACATTTGTCGACGCGTTTCGAACCAATAAGTGTGGTTCATCGTCAGGACAAGTTGAAAAAACAGATCCAGCTTAGCATGCTAAATAGTCTGAGCAGAGACTCCAACGGCTAAATCGACCAACAGCTAATTTTGACCTTAGGACCCAGGTCAAATTATTATTCATTAATTTAATATTATTATTATTATTAATATTAATTCATAAAATATTTTTAATGGTTAGATTTAAATATTAATTAATTAATTTATTAATAATTATATATATATATATATATATATATATATATATATATATATATATATATATATATATATATATATATATATATATATATATATATATATATATATATATATATATTTTAAAGTTATAATATTAGGTTATTAAGATAAAAGTTAGGATTAAAAATTAAATAAAATACTTTTAGTGGTTAGTTTAAGAAGATAATTTACTTACTTATTTAAATTATTTAATAATTATTGTTAATATAATACATACATACATATATATATATATATATATATATATATATATATATATAATAGGTTGTTAAGGACCAGAATAATTTCAATGGTTAGCTTAAAAAGTAATTTATTTATTTATTTATTAATAATCTCACACACACATATATATTAAAATCATAGAGTTAAGGTTAAAAATATAAATAAATAAAATAATTTAAATGGTTAGTTAGAAAAGGTAATTTATTTAATTTAATTAAATTATTTATTATTATATATTAATAATATAGTCTTAATATAGGTAATATTAAGACTAATCTTGATATTAGTAATATAATCTTGATATTAATATATTAATAATATTAGTAGTCAAATTATTATTTATTAATTTAATATTATTTTTATTTTTATTATTATTATTATTATTTATGGAAATAAGTTAAATTAGGTAAAAATATATAGATAAATAAAATACTTTTAATGGTTAGTTTTAAAAACTTTCATTTAATTTATTTATTTAAATTATTTATTAATAATTATTAATATATATATATATATATATATATATATATATATATATATATATATATATATATATTAAAGTTATAATATTAGGTTATTAAGATAAAAATAATAAATAAAATACTTTTAGTGGTTAGTTTAAAAAGATAATTTACTTATTTATTTAAATTGTTTAATAATAATTGTTAATATTATATTTATATATATATATATATATATATATATATATATATATATATATATATATATATATTAAAGTCATAAAGTTAGGGTTAAAAATATATAAATAAATAAATAAATAATAAAATAAAAATTATGTATATCTATCTATATATATATATAAAATAAGAGTTCAAAAACAAGGAGGAGGCAGAAAAACCGACTAAGAAGAGAGTGCTCGAATCCAGCACCTACTAATTGACCAGCCATCATCTCTATTGAGATTGCTCGGCCTCTTTTCAATCTCAATACACACCTGATGATGGAACTAAGCAACTTTGGCAACAACCTTGGCCTCCTCAATACACACCTGATGCTTGGTCTTTTCCACATGCTCTGCCAATGCTGAAGACTTGGATCTCCCATGTCTTAGGTCGGCCGCATGTTCGCATATCCTTTGATGGATGGAGCGTCCTCTTTCCCCAATATAGGGGGTCCCACATGAACAAGGGATCAAGTAGACACCCTTCATGTCCGTAGGGTTAACGGGATCCTTCACCGATCAGAGGGAATTGCGAATGGTGCTGAGGGGCCTACAGGTTGAGGGAATATCATCCGTTTTAAGGATCCGAGCAATCTTGTCCGTGGTTCCTTGGACATCGGGAAGATGGACACCTAGATGGCGCTCTTTAGGTTCTTTCTTAATTAATGCATTTTTAGAGGCTTTACGGAAAGCCTTCCGACCTAGGCAGCTACTATATCCATTCTCCACAAAGACATTAAAGAGATGGGATCTCTCCTTATCAAAGCTCTCACAATCAAAGATCCTAAGGGCATGAGTAGCGAGGGTGTTAAGAACACCCAACATCTGAGCAGGGAAATGATGGGAATCGACATGAAGATACTGCTCAGTATGCGTCTTCTTTTGGAGCACAGAGTGGGAGAGATATCCATCCTTACTCGGAGATATAAGAATATCCAGGAAAGGGAGGCAACCATTGACCTCTTTTTCCATGGTGAACTTAATGGCAGAGGACCGGCTATTGAGGTGATTAAAGAAATGATCAAGCTCCTCAGGGCCATGGGGCCGGATGACATTAGTGTCATCCACATACCTCTTCCAAAGCTTGGGAAGAAGATGAGCTGAGGATAAAGCTTTGGCTTTGAAATCTTCCATAAAAAGATTCGCAACAATAGGGGAAATAGGGAAACCCATGGCAACACCACAAGTCTGTTCAAAGAACTCACCCTCGAAACAGAAGAACGTGGAGGTGAGACAGATCTCCACCAGATGCGCGGTATCGGGATCTGTTAGGCGATAGATCACTTCCAAGGCCTCCTTTATAGGGATGTAGGTATAAAGGGAGACCACATCAAAGCAGACGAGAATGTCCTCGGGGCTAAGCTTAATATCCTTAAGCTTCTTAATGAAGGATGCAGAGTCTTTCACGAAGGACTCAGTGCGGCCAACCAGGGGCTTCCCTGCTCATTTGTTGGGTGTTCTTAACACCCTCGCTACTCGTGCCCTTAGGATCTCTGATTGTGAGAGCTTTGATAAGGAGAGATCCCATCTCCTTAATGTCTTTGTGGAGAATGGATATAGTAGGTGCCTAGGTCAGAAGGATTTCCGTAAAACCTATAAAAATGCGTTAATTAAGAAAGAGGCTAAAGAGCGTTGTCTAGGTGTACATCTTCCCTATGTCCAAGGAACCACGGACAAGATTGCTCAGATCCTTAAAAGGTATGATATTCCCTCAACCTTTAGGCCCCTCAGCAC